>APFE030535803.1:227286-323763 GCA_000404065.3 Pinus taeda | reverse complement strand
CTAAGTATGTGAGTGAGTGAAAAGGTGCATATGTGATCTTGCAAACACACACTTTCATGCCTTAACGAAGAGATGACTCAAACAATCCAGACATACATTATCAACATGATTGACCGACGGTGCGAGTTGACCAGCATGACACTTTTGATTAATCATTGGATGACCACGATAATGATTGCACGACAGTACATATAACTTCATGTGTGAGCACAACAGATTCTTTCATAGCGGACACAACATGTACACCCAAAGCAAAGACCTTGTGCACGCTGAGAAAATGCTCGCAAGTATGACATAACAATCAACATTTAGAAGAAGACGGTTGGTTGAACAAGTGAAAAATAAGCACGACATGTAGAAGCAACACATAAAGTGACCTTTCACATTTGTGCACATGCATGTTACTGAGGAAAGGATGATATGATAATGAAAAGTAGTCCTGTAAACTCAACTAAGAGGTGTACTTCAAAATATGTTTCGTACTTACCATGCTTACCCTCAAGATGATCATGCATTTCACATAGTTTGCATGTGGTTTTGATATTTTCCATTACTCGGTTCCTTGGTCCTTCCCCTAAACTCATTGAAAGTAATTTCAACATGTCACCTTTTCTTGTAGCCACTGAGAGGTAGGTCTATGCAATTTCAACGGAGAGTGGTTACTGTTGAGATGAGGTCCTAGGAGGCCCATCTGAGCAATTTATGCATTCATGGCCAACAGGACAACTTGGATAACACTGCATTGTTTTGAGGCTCAAAGCACTGCTACGGGACATGGTTCCTGGGAGGACACCCCTACGCAATTTGTGAGTATAGTGTTGTTGGACTACTCTGTGCATTTCTAGAGAGCAGTGCCGGCTAGAGCCTCTATGCACCGTGGGGTTTCATCAGGTAAGGTAGGTTGGTGTCTATATGCATTGTGTGTTTTCAATAGGTAAGGGAGGAAGCTCGATGGTTGTGCAAACAAAGCACATAGTTTCGGGAGGCTCGATAAGGCTAGGTTGCTTGGGAAAATGGCTAAGCATGAGATCAATGAAACACATGCAAACATTGATAGGACCCAATTATAATCTCACATGGATATGTAGACCATCCAAAATACATCATACATAATTTTATTGATGCAACAACCTTCGTGATGTGTGTGTGTGAGGTGATTGTGAAACATGTCTATGTGATGACAACCATTCATATGCACACAATTCCATTGAAGCAAGACAACATTCCCTTTGCATGAAAGACAAGAACCGTTATGCCTAAAAATTAGATATGCTACAAAAATATGAGAATGTAGAAAACTCTTTAGGATCAAGGAGGGGAGCTTGAAATTATCATCTTACCAACAAATGACCAAGGATGATCAATCAGAGGATCCAAAGTAGGATCTGAAATTTGTATGTGAGCTAACATTTTGGAGGGTTGTTGTAACCGCTACAACATGTTTACACAACATCATATGTACATGGCACCACTTGTACAACATGTACACAATTCCACATGTACATTGCACCACTTGTGTTATAGACATATTTGGGCACTGAAACCCCAATCATATATGTCCATAAACCAAGGGATTCTGAGTCCCTAAAAGTGTTGTTTCATACCCTAAATGAACAGGGTTAGTTGATTACATCATCTCCCAGAAGTTCTCCACAGAAAAATGCTCAGAACTAGTAAAAACTGGACCATACAGACTGCTTAGTGTAAAGGGTGCGATGCATCTCTCCTGCCACATCCAAAAGTGTGATGCATACTGAAAATCCCTTCTGTAGGGTGCGATGGGTGAGAGTAGACAAATGGCAGAGACATTTTGCAAGGTGGATGATCATGGAATCTTCCAAAAACTTCTCCTGTGACACTTGCCTCTTCGAATTCTCCCATGGATGAGTAAGAGATCATGAATATCCAAGTGGAAGCAAGAACTATCAGAGAGAGGACACTAATCAAAATCCCAGAAGCTGACTCACCCCCCTAGAATCATCTATATATGGATCCCTCGTCCCAGAGATCCAGAGGCTGGAATCTTGTATCTTCTAAGGAAGTGTTGTTGGTTTCTTGGTGGAACATCATAGTGTTGGGTGATCTAAGCTTTTCATGAGGTGACGAAGGGCTTTGATGCTGAGAGGATGATGTTGGGTCAGATCAATGGGTTGTAATCCTCTCTTCTAATCTTTATATCAATAAAACTATTCAAGTTTTCCTCCACATTCTTGTATGGCTGATAATATATGCATTTCTGTGGTCAATATATATCTGGTCCTATATTGTTTATGATTGTAGATCTCTGCACTTTGAAGGTATTATGCTGCTTTGACTTTATAGGTACTCTTTGAAGCGGAGTAATCAAGGAAGGAGTGGCAAAGATCTGTTAGAGGGGAGAAGGAACAAGCAGGGAACCAAGCGAAAGACTGAGGTTGGTATTCCTTACTCCTCTCCTATCTTCTTCTCGTAAAGGAATAAGAATTTAACTTTAATCTATTTGTTTCTAAGATAGCTACCTGTCTTAGTGGGACTAGCAGCTCTGCATAGACACTAGATTTCCCGATAACAAAATGGCAACTCCGCTGGTGATCGAATAGCTTGATTTCTTGTCTATATTTTTTGCTTTAAAAACTTACAGACAGAGCTTGAAGTTAAGCCAACTAGCCTTCGAACTGCATTTGCTATGAAAGTGCAAAGTATATCAATGCTGCTTCAGTCTATCTTCGGGTTTTGTTTATAAACTGAACAATTGATTTGCAAACATCCTAATTGCCTTGGTGGTGGCTCAAGTAGCCTCATTAGATTAGCCCTTGTGATTTGTATTTATTGAATATCATTAGCTCGGCCTAAATTCTTGAACTGAGCTACAAACTGTGACCATGAACCAAGTAGAAGTCTCATCCATGGACCATCGCACCTTCTCCTCTTGGGAATCTGGATGCATCGCACCTCCTGTGTGGAGTAGGTGAGATGCATCGGTCTTTCCCTGTGTTACAGGTGCAATGACCAGATAAGACTTCTTCTGCTTCCATATTTTGGTTTTTTGTTCACTCTCTTCAGATTTATTCAGGAGTTTTCCAGTCTGTGATTAGTATACCACTATGGAAACTCCCTTCCTTTGCATGATTCAACCTCCATTGTACAAATAACTGTAAATGTTTTTATGTATTGTTTTCCATTTACGGTTCCCCTTTACAATGCGTAATCAAACTGACATATTTTGATTTGGAAGTGTCGCAAGTGCCATTTTCAGTCAAAGAAAAGAATCCTACTATTCTTGATGGTCGATTACACTGTTACTCTTGTATTTGATTTGAATTAATAGTTTTTCAAGTGTCGAAAGAAATTTTCAATTCAAAGTCGCAAAGTTTCGTCATTATCTTCCTTTCGTCTTTTGAAGAGAAAATCGTTAGTACTGTCGCATGAAACAATTCAGATTTGTACTTAGCATTCTTTTTGTCATTTACACATTAAGAAAGTGAAAACAAATACATGCATGTCCATTTGCATTTAGACTACTTGTTGATTTTGATTTAGGATAGTGCATCTAGTGTGTGCTCTCTGCTCTATGTTGAAAGAATCCTGCTTCTCTTTCCTTAGTAGCTAGGATTTTCATTGCAAAAAGAATATTAAACGATTGTTTATCATCTTAGATTTCATTTTAGGAATTGTATATCTACATCATGCGGTGAACCTGAAAGGAAAACTTCTTAAGAGAGATCAACTATAAAATAAATTCAATGAACATAAAAACACTTTGGAACCTAATGCACAATAGTTAGAAGTCTAGGCTAGAGACATATTACGACGTCATAAAGCCTGGTAACTATCGATTTCATCGTAGGTTGGGTGATTCCTCCTCTTTGAGACAAAAAGTGCCAATACGGACTTGCGCTCCCATGTAACGTTGAGTACATATTGAGAGACCACAATAGGCTATATCCTTTATCCTTAGGAAGATGTGTCTATTTCCCTATCAATCACAATGCATTGAACACAACATTCGGGAAGATTGACTACCATACCGTAAAAAGTATTCTGCAATTTTGCGATTGGTTTGGTAATCCCTCTATCTAGATTTCCAGATTAGTCCCTTTCGTTCCTTTTCGGACTCCTTAAAGGAAAAGGTCCATCTAAGAACTTGTCACTTCAGGCTCATTAAAAATCGAAGGTGACTAGAGTCATCTTTAGCTTTTTCTCGACTCTTAAAAATTTAAAAAGAAAGTTGTGTCAAAGTGTCTAAAATTCATTAAATTCGGAATCACTTTTTCCCCTTTATTTCGAGTTGATCAAGTAATCCGCAATCATGGAAGAAAGTCAATCGAAACCCCATCATTCGTGGAGATTAATGAGTCAACCATATTTGACTCAGGAAACAAAACTATTCCAGACAAAGCAAACTCGTTTAACCATATCAAAGTCCCCTGGTTTGCTTGGAACTTGTGTTCCAACATCCTCAGGGACTGCGGTTACTCCAACTGTTTTTGGTACCCCTACCTTTACAAAAGAAGTTCTATGGCCACAAGAGGACATTAGAACTGATCCTAGTGTAATGGTAAATGCTTCTATTCCTGAAATGGCTCCGTCTATAGTTGATTCAGAAGGTGTTACCCCTCCAACAATTGTCGCTGCAGAGTCTATACCTTCTTCGGCACCAGAAATATTTTACAGACCTGACGGTCTGCCTCTCCCACCTAGATTGATTGCTATCAAAGAGATTGTGAAGGATCCTCCATCCAGTACTCCATTGCATTTTGGAGCTAGGATCACCCTATACCCTTCTTCATCATAAGTTAGTCTCCCTTCATCGCAAGTTCCTGTAGAATCGCTAGGAAATATTTTGGATAGACTAGATATGTCTGAACAACCGTCAACATCGAGGACTGTGTCATCTGACGTAGTAGCAGCAGAGCCTCCTGTTGCTATTCCAACAATGTTCATTGGTGTACCATATGTCCCAACTATCTCTCAACCGCTAGATGGAGTCCATCCAGTGACTGTTTCAGCAGTATGGTATGTTCCCGTTTGTTCGTCTGGAATAATGTCTAGAATCTCTTATGTTGAGTCTCAAAAAATTGATCCTTCGCAATAGTATCAATTTGGGCAGTCTTGTCCCCAAAGGCCAATCATTCCTTTTAGCACTGGATTGCTACCATATGGGGGGCAGTATGCCCTTTCTCTGTTTCCTCCGGGAGAACAACCATATTGGAGTTCGCAATAGAATTTGGGTCATGCTGGAATTACATCCAATGATTGGGTGCCAATACTACCTCAACAACCCAGAGTTGTATACTAAATGCAACAAAGTCTACCAATGTCGAATATCCCCACTACACCGGCCATTGTGACAGTGTCGCAAGTACAAGCGTTTCCTGTTGTATGCCAACCTCAAGTTTCTCAGGTCGTAATACAACACCCTCATGTCCGCAGAACGAAGCCGCAATCACTGATTAGTGGCTCCCTAATCGGAGTGACCCAGGTTCAAATGGGTACTATTGCCTCTCATCTTGGTCAAATAGCTAGTATTGGACAGCAACAAATGGCTTCACAACCATGCCTGGTACAATATCAACAACCGTAATTCCAACAAATTTACCAAGGATCTGAGCAACAAATCTTTGCAAGTAATGGGCACCCGTATATTCAAAATGGTCAACATCAATCATTTCATAGTGGTTATGCCCATAAACATTACTAAAGTTATCAACATCAGATGCATTATGCTTGTATGGAAAGACCCACTGCTTAGGCAATACCATCTTATCCTGGGTATCCTTCGTCTAACCTAAATCGACAGTTTCCCTTCGTGGTGACTTTAGAGTTACTGGATCTAAATAGACTAACAAATGATCCAATTGCTTATGCCCCTTGGTGGCCAGCGATTCCTCATAAACTTTTGTCAGATATTCCTAAATTTAATGGAAATCTGGGTGAAGACCCGTCAAATCATGTGATGAACTTTCATTTGTGGTGTTCATCCAACACTCTCAATGATGATTTGATTAGGCTTCACCTTTTTCAGTGAACGTTAATTGGTTCGGCAGCAAAATGGTACATCAAATTGCCTAGAGCTTCATTCGATAACTTCAGCGCCCTTGCCAGAACCTTTTTAACCCATTTTCAGTTACCAATAAGGTACGAGATGGGAACAAAGCTTCTTACCAATTTCAAATAGACGACAACCACTCACATATCTGATCATATCCATGAGTGGCAACGTCTTCGTGGAATGGTAAAAACATATGTTCCTGATCAGCTGCTAGCTGAATGGTTTATTAAGTCATTATTACCTTGTATCATAGAAGATGTGGCAAAGGGAGGGTCGTCACTGAAGAGAAAGTCATTGCTCATGTGCAATATCTAGACTTGATCTATACTTAGCCTGGCACACTCTATGACAAAATCTCCAATGCTCCTAGAACGGATTTTTCCGTTCCCCCTCCTCCTAAACCAAACAAAGACTCTCATGCCAATGATGGCGTGATAGGTACAACTAGCATGAAATCCATAAAGGATACATCAAGGAAAGCTCGTATGGTTTCTAGTCAAAATGAAAATGAAGAACTTCTCGCCTCGGAGGTAAATGCTGTGTTGATTGACAAAGGCAAAGAACCGAAGAAACCATGAGGCAAGAGGAAAACAAAAGAGAAAAAGAAGAAACAAGAGGAGTCGTCTCCTAAAAAATCTTCTGCAAACCCTTCTGGAGAAAGGAAACCAAATCATCCATGCTTTATATTCGATGAGGATCATTGGACAAAATATTGTCCACATAAATATGAGCTTAGGAAACTCGTAAAGAATTCAAAAACCTCAGTAGTATTGACTGATCTGCTTCCAAACATAGGAACCAATCTAGTTGCTAGTGACAATGCTTCCCCATCCCAAGTGCTTATGTTGTCCATTTCAAAATAGTAAAATGATGCTTTAATATTGACAAGGAATAAAGGTTACGAGAATCCATAGCTATCGAACAACAACGCTACTGATCAACGTAGTAGTTCGACAACAACTTCGACTGAAGTTGTGCCACCCATCATTCCTGAGCTAACAATAAAGCCACCAAAGGGAGTAGTACAAAAATCGACATTTAATCCTCATGCCAGATTAGCAAAAAATTATAATATAGTAGAGGACCTGGCCCAATCGTCGTCCGCTATGTCAACACTTGAGGTACTACAAAATTGCCCCTCCCAGAAGCAGGCTCTTTTAGCAGCATTAGGTGGGATTGACCCAGCGGATTCCAATATTGTGACCTTTAATCATAAAGGATATGACCCTCAGTTACTAGCTCAAATTTCTTTCCTTATTCAAGTGAAAGCCCTCAACAAAATTGTTCATCGAACAATTATTGATGAAGGAGCATCTACATGTATTATGACGATGAGTTTTTGGAAAAATTTAGGATCACCACCATTGTCATGATCGTCAACAATGTTAAAAGCATTTTATGGAAAAACATACACTCCATACGGGATTTTAAGCAATTTGCAAGTAGAGCTAGGGGGCAAGATAGTATAAATTGATGTTGAAGTTATCGACGGAAACCTCAATTACAACATCCTACTAGGAAGGCCCTGGATATATGCTATGGATGTTGTTGTGTCGACATACTTCCAAAAGATTTCATTTCCTTTCCAAGGAGGAATTACAATCGTCGACCAACAAACATTTCTCCCCAACAATTCACAAGTTACGAGAAGCATTCGGATGATCCACAGGAGCTCTCATTCGCTTCAAAATATCGGAGTAGGCCTGCTAAAATACCTGACATTGATGGGTAGTTTCGCGCTATTGTCTCCAGACAATCTGGCGGAAGTGGCCACGGTGGGAACCTGAAATATGGTGCCTTCCATTCAGAAGATATCCGATCACGATGTTAGCATGGATCATCGCGAGGTTTTTCCTCCAAGCCCAACAGAAATATTGTAGCAATCAATGTTTTTGGCATGGGAGGCGAACCCAAATAAACGCTCATCAATCGTTTGGATAGATAGATCTAAGGAATATGGTACCTCTTCAGATCCTTGGTCGCATGTACATTCTACAGATGAAGGAATTGTTCAGTCAATGATGATTGATGGGGCACCATGCGAAGATTACCACCATCATTCCCATCTTCAAGATTACAAAGAAGATTGTTCCAACGACCTTGATCATCCTTCAAATTTTTATTTTCTATCGAATACTGTAAATACGGTGGATTCCGATCCAAACTTGTCCAATATTGAAGAGACTATTGCCATTAATATCTCGACCAAACCAAATGTTGTAGAGAATATTCATGTTGCAAATCTTGTTCTCCTTTAGAGCTGGAAATATATTACACTCTCTTTCGCGAGTTTAGAGATGTCTTTGCATGGTCATATGAAGAAATTCCAGGAATTGACTCGAGTATAGTTGAACAAGAAATCAAGATATATCCAGATGCCAAACCAGTATGACAACGGCTTCAGTAGGTGCACCCTAAGAAAGCCGCTGCCAGCAAGGTAGAAGTTGAAAAAATTCTCCATGCTGGTTTCAATTACCCAGTTCCTCTAACCAATTGGGTATCGAATATCGTTCTTGTGATGAAAAAACAAGGAACGATTAGAGTGTGCATCGATTATAGGGATGTAGATCAAGCTTGTCCAAAAGAAAACTACCCTACACCCTTCATTGACCAGATAATTGATGAATGTGCCGGATGTGAAATCTTTTCATTTATGGATGGATTTTCCAGGTATAATCAAATAAATATCCGCCCACAAGACCAGTCAAAGACTGTATTTATTTGTCCGTGGGGCACATTTTCTTATGGAAAGCTACCTTTTGTTTTAAATAACGTTGGGGAAACCTTTCAAAGGGCAATGAATTATTCATTCCATGACATCAAAAACATCATTCAACCTATCTTGATGATATTCCAGCTCATTCGCGAAAGCGGACCGATCATCTGCAACATTTGAGAGCGATATTTCTACGTTGCCGACACTACAAGATATGAATCAATCCACACAAATCTATGTTTTGTGTCGGTTCTACTCATTTACTTGGCTTTGTAGTCTCAAAGGATGGGATTTATCTCGACCCGTGTAAGGTTTAGGTAATCATTGATTTGCCTCCACCTTCAAACTTGCTTCAGATTCAGAAACTCTAAGGGAAAGAAAACTTTCTGAGGAGGTTCATTCCAAATTATGCCGAACTTGCTAAAGGTTATACGCGTCTGTTGAAAAAAGAAGTACCCTTCATCTGGGATTAGGTTGCGCAAGCTTCCTTTGATGCTCTAAAGGAATCCCTAATAAAGGCATCATTAATGTATGCTCCTGATTATCAAAAAGACTTTAACCTATATCTGGTTGCAAAAGATACGACCATAACAATGGTTTTAGCAAGAAGATAATGGAATTGAACATCCTATCTATTATTTAAGTCAAAACTTAAATGATAAGGAAACCGAGTACTCCTATGTTGAAGAGCTGGCTCTCACAGCTATTCAAGCGATACAGAGATTTCGACACTATATCCTCTTTCAAAAATCTACCATTTTGTCATATAGAAACCCCATGACTTATATCTTGTCGTGACAGTTACTAGGGGGAAAATATTCCAAATGGATAGCAATTTTGCAAGATTTTGATCTAGAATTTGTAAAATCCAAATCAAAGAAATCCTTGGTTTTCGCGGAGTTACTATGTGATCTCCCATCGTTGTCCAACGATTCAACATCCAATGCAACAATTGTGGATGAATCTTTGTTTCTGATATCTTCAAGTGATTCGTTGTATGGAGATATAATCATCTATCTCTAGACCCAAACATATAGGTCTAATACCTCCCGTTCAGAGCAATGACGTACTCAATATCAAGCAAAAGACTACATGATCATCGATGATACACTTTACCGTTGAGGTATCAATATAGTTCTGCGGAGGTGCCTCACCCATGAGGAGGCCAAAAAAGTCCTGAACGATTGTCATTCAGGGGTGTGTGGGGGGCATCAATCTGGTTATGCTACAACACAAAATATTTTACGAGCAGGATACTTATGGCCAACAATGTTCAAGGATCGCACAACCACAGTCAGAAGTTGCCATGCTTGTCAAATCTTTGATCGCAAAACCAGAATACGACCCACACCTCTGCAACTAGTAGTCGTTGTTGGCCCGTTCACCAAATGGGGCATAGATTTGACGACATGTAACCCCACCTCGGTCGGGGGGCATCAGTATATCATAGTCGCAGTTGACTATTTTACGAAATGGGTCGAGGCGATGCCTACATTAAACAACAGTGGTGAAACAACTGCTCTTTCTCTTTCAATCATGTAGTCTCCATATTTGGTGTTCCACAAGATATAGTCATAGATCATGGATCGAATTTTCGCAATCACATGATGGTTGAGTTGGCTGCTGAATTAGGATTGTCCCACAACAACTCTACTCCATATTATCCACAAGCTAACGTGCAAGTTGAGGCAATCAACAAAGGATGATTGGAGTCCATAAATGGAGCTGGCACCTAATCCTATACTCAGACCTGTGGGCATACCGGACATCAGTGAGAAATGTGACTGAGTTTACACCCTTTTAGCTGGTGTATGGCTTGGAAGCAACCTTACTAGTTCAGTGTGAAATCTTGTCCCTCAAACTCGCAGTCGATCTTCTCCAAGGAACTTTAGAAGAAGATGCTTGTTCCTTGGAATTAATCCAACTGGATGAAACCATTCGTGATGCCACCTTGGCTAACGAAGCACATAAGAAATGAGTCAAGGTACATTTTGACAAGAATTTCAAACCCCGTGTCTTCTCAGAAGGTGATCTGGTCTTACTTTACGACCAGAAGTCCGATAAGTTGGGAGCAAGTAAGTTACAGTCTTTATGGATGGACCCCTATATTGTTAAGCATGTATTAGCAAAAGGAGCCTACGAGTTAGTAGACTATGATGGGATTCCACTATCGCAACCCAAAAATGGGTTGTACCTTAATCGTTACTATGCTTGACTCAACATAGTAACCTCTTCATATGCTTTTGTTACATTTTTGTTTTCACTAAGACTAATCGTTTTGGTTAGGTAATCCACTTTTGCATTTGTTGAAGATGTCGAACCTATTGGAATCATTTGTTTGATATGATGACGGAGCAAGTTGTAGTTCTTGGAACCTATCTTCTATAGCCTGGGCCATCTTTGATCCAAGTGGTGAGTTAGTGAGTTTCAGAGGGGTATGTATTGGCCGATCGATGAACAACATCACTGAGTACAATGCATTGATAGAGCTCCTCTCTGATGCCATCGTGCATGGCATACACCAACTTTTTGTTAGGCTATACTCACAACTTGTCATTCTACAGCTCACCGCATCTATTCCGCGTGGAATCCAGCTATCTATCCCATGTTCCTAAGGGTCAAGATTTTGGAAAGACAGTTCGATTCTATCCAATATCAACATATTTCCAAAAACTTAAACACATTAACTGATTCATTGGAAAATTATGTGTTAGATAGACATTTGTGACATTTATAAAAGAAAATCATTTCATGAATATTTGCATTAGGATCATATAACTTAACCAAAATGAAGCTCTGAAAATCAGAATTATATATATAATTGTTTATGGTTTACACATAGTGTTCTGTGTCCAAGACAAAATCGGTCAGATGACCCAAAAACTCAAAATTTCTAGGGGGTACCCTAGTCTAATGGTGGTGGTGTTAACAGTTCATCGCCTGTGCAATCATGCGTAAAATCCTAGTCCATCGACGTGGCATGCCAGTAGTATGTCTCTGTAATCTCAGAGGAAACTCATCAGTCCTCACATCCGGGGTACTGAGGGTGAGGCCTTTGATCTAATCCTGCAATGCTACAAGAGTCTCGGCCACATCTAGGTCACGAAGGACATCCCTACCCACAACCTCTCCTACTGGAACGACAGCTGGTGCTCTCAATTGCACTGTTGGTCGCATCAGTCCGGTATCTGCATGAGCACATGATTTTTGATTAGTCTTCACAAAGAAAGTACAGGAACATTATAAAAGCAATAAACAAGGATATGGACAGAAATTTTACCTATAGCACTCCATTGCTCGCCAGCCAGTAGCACCAAATCTGTGTCACCCCGGAGATCCATACCAGCGTATGGACACTCGGCATAAACCATCTCCTAACAGTTCAACCACTCAAAGAAGGCATCAGAGAAAGAAACCTGTGGCTGACCAACATGTTGGGCCATAAGGTCAACCCATCTCTGCATCCGTGGCTCAGTCGGTGGCAGCAAACCAAGTGAAATGTACTGTGGTTGCATTAGTGGGATCTTGTCCAAGGCGAAAGCAATCAAAATGGAACCATAGCCAAAGTTCTTAGATCGTCCATTTTTCACCTTGGTAAGTTGTTCTTTTATCACTAGAAGTACTGCATCACACTAGTTGAACACCTTCGAGTTGAGGCATTCCAAGGCATACTGCATATAGGACCTATTGGCCAAATGAGAAGCTGCACTAATAGCCAGTGTTGCAAAGGTGAACAAGATGGTCCTCAAGAACTAGTGAGTGACATCTCGGATGTTGATCTTGCCATCCCTGCTCGGCTGAGATCCTTCTCTATAGTATCGGTGAATATAATCCCTCACGGGTTTTCCCCCATGGGCTGAACCTGATAATGAGAGAGGGGCACCACACCTCGATAAATCGGTCAAAAATTAGATGTCCACAATAGTCAAGGGGATGGATTTGCCTCTGATCTGTAACACCTGGTTGGTAGGATCCCATGCATTGAGGAAATATTGCAACAAGTTGTTTTGTTGCCTCATGCTAGATATGCGGAAGAACTTGAGCAAGCCATAGTTCCGCAATGCAGTTACCGTACCCAGGTCATGTAAAACAACCATGTTCTCTTCTCCATGCTCACATCCCCGCCATGTAACAACCATTTTGCTTCGATGAATCTCTGAAAAAACAAACAAGACAAGAGTTAAAATCCTAATTTGGCAAAAAAGAGGAAAAATTTCTATGAGAAACAGTGCACAAGTTTCCCTCCTTGTGCCCATCGCACCCCAGCTGTGTACTGGGTGAGATGCATACTGACTGGCCAATGGCCAGCCCAGTGTGGATCACACCTTTCGATATACACAAGGTGTGATGGGGGCAGAACAACTTTTTCAAACCCCAGAGGCTCAGAAAAGCAGGGAAACATGCTCAAAATTCAAAAAAGAAAGAATGCAACTAAAGAGCTTAGGTTTAGCTCCTACCTAGTCCAGACAACACCAAGAATTGTCCACAGAATCTCCCAGAATCAACTAGTGAAAATGAAGGGGGAAAACACCTCCAAAGCTCCAACAATCGCAAACTCAAATGAAATGGTAAAATGAGTGGTAAAAACTACTTTTAAGTTACTTTTCGCGTAATTCAGTAGGATATTAGTGTTTTAACTCATTTTTCAAGAACGTATTCTCATTTCTAATTAGTTTGATGTAGCAATTAAACAGGTAGTACAACCATCGAAAGAACATAGTGTTAACAGTTTATCAAATATCAATGACCATTATCACGAGCAGTTTTTATGCAAAGTTCACGCTCGTTAAAATTAAACCTAAGCGAAGAGCAAATGTTGCCCCAGATTTTAAGATCATTAAAAAATGAACCAATCGATGGTAAATAACCATTTCAAATGCGGTATCATCAACTTTTGAGCCTTGGTCATGTTCTCATCATCACCTCCACTCTGTTTTAGCTGATCATACGCCTCCATTTGATTATTTACCCTTTTGAGGAATAGTTATGACGAGTGATTCTGCTAGCCATCCTTGTGACATTGCCATGATTGGAAAATTCCAAACATTACCTAGAATCAGAAGCTACCCGAAAATATCACTCATTCCTCAAAAACGAGTCTCCTTTAAGCTCTTTTCATCTAACTCGTAAAATATGAAAAGATTGCCAAGAAATTGGCCTCTCCAGCTCGTTAAGGCTATCGGAAGTGCTATTACTCCTCTAGATTTTAATATTTTTGCATCTGAGGGATTATTACACAAAAAGATCGAGCACTTGACTTGTTTGGCTCGTTAAAATTATTGAAAACTCATCCCTTTCGTATTATTTTATACTTTTTCGGACTTAAGGGATTATATTACCAAAAAGGATTACTGGAGTTTCCTTTCCATCCCTTTTCAGACTCTCTAAAGTTGAAAAAGGACCAAGTTGTCTTTTTCATTAAACTCGTTAAAACCAATAGTGACAAACTTGTCCATAGAGACAAGGATGAGTTTCACTGTCGCTAGGCTCATTAAAACATAGCGACGGGTTTGCTCGAAGGGAAAATTATAGAACAAGCATATGTTATCCTCCTCAAGCTTGATAAAAATAAAGAGGTACTGGTCAGAAATGACTATGGAAAATTGGGAAGAGAAATTAAAGAAACTTTATTGGTAGCGAGTCGCTCTTGAACATGACACTTGCACTCCATCACCATGATTGAGTCAGGTTGGGTTATTCCATTCACTGCTCATACTGCCATTGGTACAACATACCATCCATCTTTGGCGTTAATGCTACCAATCCATTTCAGTGTTGCTGATATGTTCAAGAGAAGCCAATCAGAGAATTCACCAACCTAGCTTGTGTCTCATTCGCTGTAATACCTTCACCCTTCATTCTTTCATGATTGCCACCCTGAACCCTGTATCATCAAATTGTTTTCACCTCCACAAAATAATTTGCTCCGTTCTGTGTTGTAAATGTGGGATTCATTAAGGCGCTCCTATGACGGGTTACTTCTTATCGACAACAACTCATTATCCAAGAAGTTAACCTAGGAACAACCCTTTCAGTACTTTGAAGCTTGCATGCCTCAATGGCAACTTTCTCACTTCCGGTGACAGGTTTACATCAATGGCCTTCGACTGAAAGATTTTGTGTGGTGTTTGATGCCAAGTCCCTTTTTCACACCATGTGAATTGTATTGTAGTACCTTGAGGGTCATCATCATTATCAATGATTCCTCTTGCGCATGTTAACAACTTACATCATTGGCCGGTAATCAGGCAATGTCTTTCCATGTTCAACTCCTGAACATTTTTCACATGGATCGACTTGTACTACGAGTGAAGATTGGACGAGTTTGAAGACCCCATATATACTTTCATCCATTTGAGCCACGATATATTTAGGAAAATAAAGACATCAAATATACATCATTGTTGCACAGTAATCATCTGAATCAAAGGATAATGGCTCTATCAGAATCATCAGTCTGCCACACAGACGGTTGTTTTTCCTATGTACTTGACAATGAATTTATAAAGCTGGGCATGGGAATGACCACCTTAGCTAGATCATGAAAATGTTATGAAGATAATGTATCGTATTGTATCTTATTACAGGTCGCCTTCTAGTTCGAAAAACCTGAGATCCTCATGATAAAGCATTTCACCCGTCATCAAAATATTTTCGACCTCATGCTTTAGGGGGCAATTGTTATAGACATATTTGGGCACTACAACCCCAATCATATATGTCCATAAACCAAGGGCTTCTGAGTCCCTAGAAGAATTTTTTCATACCTAAAGGAACAAGGTCAGCTGATTACATCATCTCCCAAAAGTTCTCCACAAAAAACTGCTGAAAACTGGACCATACAAACTGCTCAGTGCAAAGGGTAAGATGCATCTCACCTACCACATGCAAAAAGTGCAGTGCATACTGAAAAGCCCTTCTATAGGGTGCGATGGGTGAGAGTAGACAAATGGCAGAGATAGTTTGCAAGGTGGATGATCATGGAATCTTCCAGAAACTTCTCTTGTGACACTTGCCTCTCTGAATTAGCCCAGGGATGAGTAAGAGATCATGAATCTCCAAGTGGAATCAAGAACTATCAGAGAGAGGACACTAATCAAAATCCCAGAAGCTGACTCCCCCCCCTATAATCATTTATATATGGATCCCTCATCCTAGAGATCCAGAGGCTGGAATCTTGTATCTTGTAACGAAGTGTTGTTGGTTTCCTGGTGGAACATCATAGTGTTGGGTGATCTAAGCTTTTCATCAGGTGAAGAAGGGCTTTCATGCTGGGAGGATGACGCTAGGTTAGATCAATGAGTTGTAATCCTCTCTTCTAATCTTTATATCAATAAAGCTATTCAAGTTTTCCTCCACATTCTTGTATGTCTAATAATATATGCATTTATGTGGTCAATACATATCTGGTCCTATATTGTTTATGATTGTAGATCTCTGCACTTTGAAGGTATTATGCTACTTTAACTTTACAGTTACTCTTTGAAGCGGAGTAATCAAGGAAGGAGTGGCAAAGATATATCAAAGGAGAGAAGGAACAAGCAGGGAACCAAGCGAAAGATTGAGGTTGGTATTCATTGCTCCTCTCCTATCTACTTCTCGTAAATGAAAATGGAAGTAACTTTAATTTGTTTGTTACTAAGATAGCTACCCGTCCTAGTTGGACTAGCAGCTCTGCATAGACACTAGATTTCCCGATAACAGCTTGTACAATGTGTACACAATGTTAGATGTACACAAGACCACATAGAAATCATGTACAGGACACCACATGGAAGACATGTACACAACACCGCATGTACACTGTACCATATGCACGACATGTACACAATAGCACCTGCACACGACACTATATGCACAACATGTACACAATACCCATGATCACAGAACCAATTGTACAATCATGCACACAACACCATACGTATGTAGCACCACATGTAAAACATGCACACAACACCACATGTACATAGCAGTGCATATCCAACCTGTACATAACATCATCTATACACAATAGTGCTGCATATCCAAAATGCACATAACAACATTTGTACATAGTACTGCATATCCAGCATGCACACAATAGCATATCCACACAACATTTCATATCCAACATGTACATAGTAGGATTTATGTGCAAGATTGCATATGCAATATTCAAACAACACTATATATAACAACCTATACATAAAATTGCATAACATGTACACATACTTTATATACACAAGACCACATGCGCACAACATCACAAATGAAACATGTACAACAAATACAATATATGCATAATAGTAGTACCACACCTCAAAACTGCACTATCTCCCCTAATAAAACTTTCTTATAGTGTCTCTCCACCATCCATAACTATTCTAGAATGTTGTCCATCACATCGTTTTCATTTCACTGTTGTATCTCCCCACATTAGCATGCCAATAATATAAACATAGACATGATATACCACATAATATCGATTCATATCCACATGATAATGACCTCAGAGATATGTCAGCCTACTCTTCCCCCTTGATTCCTCATGAACAAGGAATCGCTTTAAGACATTCACCTGCATAAGTAATCATTCCTCCATAAGCATAATTCTTGATGACCTTGTGAGATAGTGTCATAGATACATACAGATATATATACCATTAACACAAAATAGTCATGATCTTGTCAGAAAATGACATACCTACATACATATATGTACACATATATATATACATTTACACAATCATGATCATGACATAATTACTAGGTATCATAATGTCAAGGTTAAGAGAACTTCCTTTATCCATGCAACGCATGTACAACATCGAGAACAATAATTCCCAATGTAGTTAACGCATCTAAAACCTAAAATCTATTTTCTTTACCGTTCTTGATTACTTTTCTCACTATTCTCATCCCATCATCCACTTATACCAATGGAGCCAACCAATCCAACTAGTTATACGCTTCCTTTAGCTACCCTTATACATGCACTAAACGTCATTCAAGCCTTATATCACCTGTTGGGTTTCATTCAACTCTGCCTAGGTTCCATTAAGTTTCCTCTTTGCCAACGAACTTCCCAAACCCAAAACATAAAAGGTAAGACAAGAAACAAATAAGAAGAAAACCAACCAACAAGAATATGAAACTACAACAAAGCTGCCATGGCCATGGACAATATGAAAACAAAGCCACAACCAAGTACAACAAATCATCAAAAGACCAAAAACACAAAAATAAGAACATATATTGTTACACAACATTTTTTCATTGTCCCTGTACTCCCTTTCCACAATCCTGGAGGACCTCTACAGTGAAGCCTACATGCTTTCCCATCATGAAGACACTCCCACTATGTCCCTCTCCATGAGAAAAAAAATTCTCTTTTGCATCATTTCCCAAGAATCTTCCTTTTACCCTAGTTTACAAGACCAATGATACATCTTTTGGCAAGTTTTTTAAATATGGAGTCGAAGCTTCCACCTCTAGAAGCTTCCTAACGGAAGTCTGGTAGATGGTTGGGCAGGATGGAGCTGAACAAGTCAGTTTGGGCTCCTTTCCCCTATTATTATGGAACAAAATCAAGAGGTAAGACCTTCTCCCATGATAAGAGGAACCATCTCCCATCCATCCATGTTATATAAACCTATTTTTTCCCAAGCTAAACTAGTTTTGGAGTGAGTTAGAATGATCAGGAAGACATCTATAGCTTGTAGCTTCCTAGTGTATGTATGAGAGACAGTAGTGTGTTTTGGTTTGGTTTGAGACTAAAGGGAAGAGGCCTTAAAACTTCCATTATTTGGGCTATCCATGAGATGCTAGCATATGTATGGGAACCTAGATATGTCGGAGGAGACCAAAAATGTCAAGGCATTGGTCACAATCTCTTTCTAATTTATATGAATACAACTATTGATTGATTTCCTACATGAAGTGTTAGATTACATCTTTATGGCTTAATGTTCCTTGACCTATTAAGTAGGTTGAATACAGTATTGTATGCTATCACATTTGTTGTTGTTGTTTATTTTCTTATTTCAAGTGTTTGAAGCAAGGAAACAAGAAATAGATGGAGTAAGGAAGCAGGGTCATCACCAAGTGGAATAGCATTTTAAGAGGTAGGACCACTTAATTGATTCTACCTTAAGGATATTTTCCATAGATTGTTTGTTTGTGGCTAGGCACACTCTCTCAGGCTAGAGGAATTGTTTGTGTCCACACAGAGAATTTACTTGCACCACAAGTTGTTGACTCCACTGGGGAGCCATCCTTGTGTTTCATTGATTCTCACTTTATGGTTTTGTGTGAACTTTTCTAGTATCACCATTTCCCTTTAGTGTTCTCTACTCTTCTTGGTTTATTTCCCTGAGCCAAACATTTACAATGGAAATTCTAGTTTTAGCCTTTGAAATTTTTTATTTTTTTCCTTGAATCCCTAGTTACTGTGTTTATTTTTTTGACAGTCGGGTCAATCAGCACGAGTTTCTCAAAAACAATCACGTCGATCCCCTTCGATCACTTGTTGTCATTTAGGCAACTGTGCCAATTCCTGTAGGTGAACATCAGGGTTTCCACAAGATCATAACCAATGTTACTTGCCCTTTTGATTTCTGCCTCTTAGCTTGTTTTGACTGTGTTCTCCTTGACTAAAATCTCTTTTAGCTTGGCCTATATGCTTGTTTGATTTTCATTTTTTGCACTTGCTTTCGTGAGTTCTTGGATGGTGTACAATGATAGGGCATATAGGTTGTCATCCATTCACCTATTTGCATGCTCAACAAGTCAAGATGATAGTCAAAGTTGTTCCTTGCATTTTGTTTTTCAATCCTTTTGTTGCTTTGACTTCCATTTAACAAGTTTTAAAAGTTTTATTTATTGATTGAGTGTCTCTTTTTGGGAATAGATCACATTGCTCATCTCTGTTTTGGTTGATTGTTTGCACCATTAGTTTCAAAGGAATTCTCTTAAGTGCTATGAATTTTCTTGAGGCTGGTTGTATTGAAAATTTTTCGTTGAAGCATTTGTGAAAGCTCCATTCCATAATTTCATTCAAATATACATAATTCTAGTTTGTTGAATCAATATGTTACATTTCTTAGCATCATTGAAGACTAGATTTGCATCGTCATTTGCATTGGAAAAGAAATGAATTATCTTTACTAGTGAAAGGAATACTGGAAGTGTGTTTGATAGGAAAGTTAGGAATTGGAAAGATTTTTTTCATCATTTTGTTTTCAAAAAGGGAAATAGTGAAAAGATCATTTTGCTTTCAATTTCTTGTTTGTTGCATTGGGTGTGTTTTCTACTCTCACTAGTGTAAATAGTTCATCGAATTGAAAGGGTCATGTCTCAGTTAGCTGCATATAAGAGTTTTTCGAGTCACATCGATAAGGCCTGAAAACTGAGACCTAATTTCAACATAAACTCTAAAATATTTTCAATTAAGCTAACGTGCATTTGAAACCTAACGATCACATTTAGAAGGTCTAGGGTAAAGCCGTGCTCTAGCATCTTTAAACCTAGAATTGTCATTTGCTTTGGCACTAGATAACGCTAGTACAGACTTGTGCTCCTCATACCATTGTATATATAAAGGGAGACCTCACTAGGTTGAAATACTTTATCCATAGGAAGTCGTGTCTACCACCTTGTAAACGTGAAACACTAAACACAACATTCAGGAAGATTGGGTGCCAGTACTTCTTGGTTCGCTGGGAGGTATTCTGCAGTTCATGTTTACTTGGTAATAATTTTTTCCTAGATCATCCTGAGTATTCATTTTGATCTTTATGAGTCACTAGATATAAAATATCATCCGACTTCTTGTCCTTTCAAGCTCGTTCCAAGCTAAAAGTGATAGAATCGCCTTTTCTTCTTTCGCAACTCTTAAAACATGAAAGAGAACCAGTTTGTTTTTGTGTCTTAAAAAAATGTTTCCTGTGATCTTATAACATTCCTGTTATTATTTTTCTAGACCACATCATGAGTATACCTTTAAATATATTTTAAAGCCTTGGAATCAATCTTTCACTTTGGGTTAATTGAGGCAAAATCATTGTAGTTGAACTAGTCAGTTCACCTAGCTCCTCTTCCTCTTCTCTATTTGAAAGCTCACCTGAGGAGTCTTTTCCTGAATTGCCACAGTAACTTGAGGACCAAGGTGTTGATATTTGGAATTGTTCCTAGCATTCAAACTTTGTTAGCTCATCCTCCCCCTCCTTCAGAGATTGGGGAACTTTTTGACATTGGCCCAGAATCTCTGGAGAATCCTATTCAGACTCCTCAGAGTCCACTGACTTCTAAAGGTCAGCTTGGGCTAGTTATTTATCCTATGAATCCTTTGTTTGATCCTGTTGTGATATCACCACAACATTCATATAGTTCGTATGATCAGTTGGGTATTCCTTCGGAATTATCCCCTAAAACATCTTTAGTTGTTCATCATCACCTATTTTCACCCATTGAATTAGAAGGAAAAATCCCAGTCTCCTCTTCGATTGACTCAGAGGTTTCCACTTCACACACAGTCGAGGAGCAAGAATATCCTTTCCCTCCTGAATTTTTCCCTTACACAGAAAGCATTTGGACTAGAGTTCATCCTTAGCTACCATGTAATTACGTGACTTTAGCTTAGTTGGTTTTAGGCATACCTACTACCTCATCATTATATCACAACCCTATCTTGGCATCTCACACTATGCCTACCTTAGGTGCAGTCATTCAGAACCCGAAATCTCAAGTGATGGTGAACTCAGCGGTTACTTTAGTACCAGTTCAACCCACCATTCCAAATCCTCTTGTTTCGTCAGTCCATGTAACCCATCCGGTTCAACCAATAGTCTCGAGTCATGTCTCTATCAGTTGGATAGGTTGTTCCACCTCCTCGTGCAAAATTCCAAATATTTCTATGTTGTCTGGTACAACCAATGTGAGTGACTCACAAACTTACATGGTTGGAATGAGCTAGCCCTCTTCAGGTGCCATTTTAAATCCTTTTGGTCCCGCTGGATTAATTAATGTCTAGTACCATTAGCCGAACCCAGTTGGTTTATATGGGTCAAGTAATATCCAGTACCAGTAGCCCAATATGGCTCAGTTTCACTACCAACCTCCTTATGTTCCATATGGTTCACAAGCGATGGTTAATCCACTCTACATTCCTGAGCCTAGACCTTATGTCTAGCCTGGTCCGTCCGTTGCACCTGGTGGGTATGGGCAGATACAGTTCAGGAATTTTCAAGGTGTCATTCCGAGAACTATTCAAGTACCTTTGCAGTAGTACAGACAACATTTGTAGTAGCAAGGGAAACCTTCGTTGCAAAAAGGGCCATCCATGTAGAAACAAGGCCATATGATGCCAGAAAAATGCGAACTATAACAACCACAGGAGAAACCCTTGAGGCCATTGCCACAAGCCATGAAACTGCAACTGAGTATGTGATGCAATCGTCCCAGTTTATGCCTTCACAAGGTCAACCTCTGCAGCCATAGGGACAACCTTTATAGCTATAAGGTCAACCCTTGCAGGAACAAGGTCAATCCAAGCAAAAATAACCCTTATACTCATATAAACAGGGTCAACCCTTACAAGGGTAAGGCTAGGGTCAAGTATTGCAGTAGTAGGTGTAAAATCCTTATGTCCAAGGGAAACAGGTTCAACATCCTTTTGTCCAAGGTCATCAAGTCAAAAATTGTTATGTTCAAGGGTAGCAAGTGCATAATCCTTACGTCTAAGGGCAGTAGGGACCAAACCCTTTAATCAAGGGGTCGTAGGTCAAAAACCTTTATGCTCAGCAACATCAGGTAAAAAATCCATATGTCCAAGGCCTACAGACTCAATAGCCTTTTAACCTGTATGTTTCTTATGAATAGCCTATGGTTGGACAATTTCAAAGCTTTCAAGGTTAGATTCTTCCATGTGGCAAAGGTAACCTACAGTGAGGGAAAAATAAAATTCCATCTGGAAAAAATCCTCCACTATGGGGACAAAATACTTACCAGCGGGGATGGGTCACCTTATCTCCCTGAAATGCTTTTCAATACCTAATTCCCAATCTTAGCTTCACTGGAATTGTGAGATGTGTCTAGACTCATGAATGACCCAATTCTTCACTTACCATACTAGCCTCCAATTCCATCGAAGATCCCAAGTGATTGTCTGAAGTTTGAGGAAAAAGAAAAAGATTATCCACAAGCCCATGTGATGACATATCACCTCTTGTTCTCCTAGAATTCCTACATTGATGATTCCATTTATCTTCGACTTTTACAACAAACTCGTACAAGCACTGCGACCATGGTATATCAAGCTACCTCGAAATACCTATCATGACTTTAACACTCTCGCCATGGCCTTTCTCACACATTTCCGATTGCTGACTTGCTATCAAACTTGCACACATATGCTAACGTCGTTCAAGCAAGAAATTGCGACCCACATCTCTGATCAGATCCATGAATGGAGATGTATGCGCCATCTGATTAATTTTGAAATTATTGATCAGTAGTTGACTGAGTGGTTCACCAAATAATTTGTGAACAAAACTGCTAAGGACATTGCTATGGATGGATGCATCACTGAGGAACAAGCCATTGTGCGTCCCTAGTTTTTAGATCTCATCTATTCACAATTCGGCGCGTTATATGATGTGTCAACTAATGTGCCCAGACCATCATCTGATCTGACGACATCTGTCTTAGGCTACACCTCCTTTTGATGGAGTAATTGGTTCAGTGACTCAGACCCCTGCAAGATATTCTTCCAAACAGAAGTTAGTCTCCAACGCTACTCCCAGTGATTCCTCTCGCAATTCATCTAGCTCTGGTAAAACCTCATATGTTCAAGCTATCCAGTCTAGCATGATATACAACTCCTCTATAGGTAAGAAGGAAGGCAAAGGCAAGGGTAAATTCGATGCCCTGAAACAGGGTCCTCCTAAGCCACCTTTTCGTGATGCTTCCCAACAAAAGACCAAATATACATGCCTCATCTGTGAGGAGGATCATTATACTAAGTATTTTCCTAGAAGATCCAAAGCTAGTCGTTTTCTCAAAGGGACCCTAGCTATCTTGAAAGAGCCCTTTTTATCCAAGTAGACCCAAATGGTAGACCAGGCTTAGTCATTTTCTTCCACAAGTTCACGAGTGTTCATTATGGGTACATTAATTAATGTGGGTACCAAGATAAAATATTATCAAACTCCGATGTCAAAAACAGGGAAAGGTAAATAACGTACCCCTTCTTCTTCTACCCTGTCTAGTTCTAGTCCTCTTCACATAGAGCGACCTAATCCTGATTCCACCATTCGACCACCTTCTCGAGGTGTGCTGCCAAAATCCTTGTAGAATCCCAACACTCGAGTCACTCAACATTATAACGTTGTTGAAGATTTGGCTCAAGTGCAATTAGTTATGTCTAATTTTAAGGTCCTTCAAAGTTTCCCTTCTCAACTGAAATCATTACTATCGGCTATTGGAGGTATTGATCTAGCTGACTCTAATATCATTTGTTTTGAAATGGAAAACCACGTTCCTCATTTACCTCATCAGATTACCTTTGTCATTCAGGTGATTACAAATGAGAAAACCATTCATAGGACTATAACTGATGAAGGTTCTTCTACTTGCATCATGTTTATCGCTTGTTGAAAGGCAATTGGTTCTACTACTCTCAAGCAGTTCCCTAACACTTTGGAAGCTTTTGACGAATGTGATTCACAACCATTCAGTGTCCTTCCCGACCTTGCCATTACATTGGATGGAAAGATGGTATACATCGAAGTAGAGATCATTGATGCTAATATTAACTAAAATCTTCTACTCGAACAGAGATGGACCCATGCCATGCAAGTTGTAGCCTCCTCCATTTTCTGTGTGATTCACTTTCTCCATCAAGGGAAGATAGTCACAGTGGACCAACTGTCCTTCTTTGTCTCTTCCTCCTCAGATGCAAATGTTCTGTATGTAAAGCACACTGGTGCTATTTATGAGAGTGTGGGAGAAGCTCTCTTTAAAGATCTTGCCTTGTTAAATTTTTCCACTCCCACCTCCTCATCTTGCCTATGTCAACATGATTTCAGTCAATTCTGACCCTTGGGTCATTCCTTCGTCAAATATTGTTGATGCATGTGGCGAGGTTATGTTGTTAAGTCCCACCAAAAATAATTATGTGGAAATTGTTTGGGCTTCACCGTCAGTGTCCTCTGATCATCCTATTTCGACAAGATCTCTCGATGCATATTCTTAGTCCCGTGGCTTGGTTCTTTGGAATCTCATGATCCCTTAGTTCAGAATTTTCTTTCTAACGAGAGAATCATGGAAGTAATGTCTCTAGAGGAACTACCTTGGAATGACACTCATCAGCGTTCCTCATTCTTTCCTGGCCCGTTGTCATGTCTACTTGTCTCAAGGAGTTCTCTTCTCAGTTCTTGTACCTACCACTTCACACACCAATCATGACTCATGAAGTTTGGTCAGAAGGGAACATGGGTAACATTACTCAAATGATTCCAACTGATATTTCTGTCAAGGCTGGTGTCATTGAAAATGTCCCTATCAGGGTAACCTATTCTCCAAAAGAGATGAACCTCTTTACTCCTTTGCTCCAAGAGTTTCAAGATGATTTTGCGTGGTCATGTCAAGAAATGACTAGAATTGACCCAAGTATAGTCGTGCATGAGATTCCAACTTATCCTCATGCGAAGCCCATTCACCAATGGCTTGATCCAGTGCACCCTAGAAAGGCAGCCACCATTAAGGGTGAAGTTGAAAAACTTTTGAAAGCTGGATTTATTTATCCAATCCTTATGATAGATTGGGTGTCGAATATCATACTGGTGAGAAAGAAACAAGGCACTATTAACGTTTCTGTGGATTACCATGGTCTTAATCATGCCTGTCCTAAGGATAATTAGCCCACTTCATTCATTGATCAGATAATTGATGAATGTGCTTGGAGTGAATTTTTTTCCTTTCTGGATGGTTTTTTTATTACAACTAGGTAAACATTGTGTTGTTGATCAGGATAAGACAACCTTTATCTGTTTGTGGGGGACTTTCACGTCTAAAAATCTCCATTTTGGCCTTAAGAATGTTGGTGCCACATTTTAGAGAGAGATGTCGTATGCGTTCCTCGACATTGGAAACGCCGTTCAACCTTACCTAGATAACTCCTCGCTCATTCGTGTAAATGCCATGATCACCCTAATCATATCCGCTAAATGTTTCTTCAATGTAGATACTACAACATTTGGCTGAATCCGTATAAATGTTTCTTCTACGTTGAATCTGGATTAATCCTTAGGTTTATCATTTCAAAAGAAGGCATTCGCCTTGATCCTCTTAAATTCAAGGCCATAGTTAATTTACCCGCTCCATCTTCATTTCATCAACTGCAAATTTTGCAGGGAAAATAAAACTTCCTCCATCATTTCGTACCAAACTATGTTGAGCTAGCTTTAGGGTTCACCCCACTGCTCAAGAAAGGAACCCCATTTGTTTGGGATGAGTTTGCCCAAAAATATTTTGATGACCTAAAAGCCATCCTCATCAATGCTCCTTTGCTACAACCACTGAACTCTCATCGCGATTACTTTCTTTATCTAGTTGCAGCCTCTAGTACCATTGTTGTGGTGTTGGTATAGGAAAATGATGAAGGCAATGAACATGTTATTTCATACCTCAATCACAACGTCCTCGACACTGGAACACGTTATTCTCATGTCAAGAAGTTAGCTTTGGATTTTGTACAAGTTGTTCAATGTTTTTGGCATTACATTATACTCCACACTACCACTATGATTTCAGAATGAAACCCCATGACCTACATCCTGACTCGTTAGTTGCTGGGGGAAAAGTATTCGAGGTGGAGTCTCATTCTCCAAGAATTCGATTTGGTGTTCACTACTACCAAATCTAAGAAATCACTCGTCTTTGCTGAGTTGATTTTCTCCCTTCCCTCCACTTCTCCTCTTGCTGGTGCCAACGAGTAGCTCCTAAATGAGATTATTTTCTTAATCAACACTCTCAACCCCTGGTATGGTGATATCATCATGTATCTGTAGACATGCACTTCCCGGTCTGCGTTGACCAAGGATGATCGTTGGTGCATTTGGCATCAATCTCAACCCAATCATATCATTAGGCATACTTTATATCGCATCAGTGTCGATTTAATTCTTTGTCATTGTCTCACCCTCGAGGAGGCTAAGAGAGTCTTGAATGATTTCCATTCTAGCACCTGTGGCAATCGCTTGTCTGGATATGCTACTACTCAAAATCCTTTGCGTTGGTTATTTTTGGTCGTCCATCTTCAAGGATTGCATCCTTACCGCTCGCAAGTGCCATGAGTGCCAAATTTATCAGCGTAAAATGCTCGCCCCACCTGCTCATCTACACCTCATTCTTACTGTTGGTCCTTTCTCCAAATGGGGCATCAACTATAGGACCTGTAACCATCGTTTGGCTAGGGGGCATGGGTATATTATCATTCCTATGGATTATTTCAACAAATGGGCTCAAGTGATGCCTACATACTCTGTAGAAGGTAAAACGACCACTCAATTTCTATTCAAACATGTTATTTCTAGGTTGGAGTGCCTCAGGCCATTGTCACTAACCATGGCTCCCATATTTAAGATTACATTATGGCTGAGTTGACTTCTACCTTGGGTCTGTGCCATGATGGCTTAACCCCGTATTACCCTCAGGGAAATGGGCAAGTTGGAGTTGTGAACAAAGTCTTGGTTATGATGCTTCAGCGTGCCATTTGGATGCACAAGTCAAATTGGCATTTCATGCTCTTTTTAGCTATATGGTCTTACCTAACCTCAACCAAGGACACAATTAGATTCAGACTATTCCAGCTAGTGTACGGTCTAGAAGAAAGTTTACCGATTGAGAGAAAAATTCTATCCCTTAAGTTGATTATTGAACTTCTTCTTGAGACCTCACCTCAAGAAGAACACCTATTATATCTAGAATGATTGGATGGGACTCGATGTCTTGATACTTTGGTCATCAAAGCACAAAAAAAGTAGTTCAAGTCCCATTTTGATCAGTCTGTCTCTCCTCGAGCTTTTTCTGAGGGCGATTTGGTTCTTCTGTATGATCAGGCTAATGATAAGTTAGGGGTAGGCAAGTTCAAACCCATGTGGAATCGACCCTACATTATTGAACGTGTGTTATAGAAAGGGGCCTATGAGCTTATTGAATATGAGGGAAATCCCTTAGACAAGCCTTTTAATGGGATTTATCTCAAAACGTACTATGCTTAGGTCATCTTGCATGGCTACTTTTATACAATAGTGTCTTATTCATTTTTTTACAGTGTGGTTTGGTGTGTTGTTTTGCAAGCTTCTTTCCTTCTTACTATCTTTTTGCTTTCCTTGTAGATGTCAGTGTCTCCTCACATCAATTTCGTTGATGGTCATTACCATAGTACCCAGAATCTATCATCCGTGGTATGGGCCATTTATGACCCCCATGGTGAGTTGATTGATCTCCAGTGTATTTGTCTAGTTCGAACAACTAATAACATCACTGAGTATAACATAGTTATCGAATTGTTGTCAGAATATATCACTCCTCACATGTGGGAATTGGTTTTCAACCTTGATTCATAGCTTGTCGTTCTTCATCTCAACGGCCAATATTCTTTCAAAAACCCTCAGATATTGAGAATATATCTACATATTCATCTATTGGAGATACATTTTGATTAAATTACATATCATCATATTCCTAGACACATGAATACACTAATAGATGCATTGGCGAATTATGTGTTGGATAGGCATTTACAAAACATGTGAAAATAAAAAAACAAAACATTTGCACCATAGTAACAAAGTATATATATATTATATATATATATATATATTTATATATATATATATATATATATATTATATATATATATATGTATGTATATATATATATATATGTATGTATATGTCGATAATGTTTATCATACATCAAAACCCCAAAAGATAATATGTGTGTTCAAATACATCATTGGCTTACGGGCCTAAAAAATGTGGAATGCTAGACATATGAACTAAACAACATGATGCTCATGTTAGCATGACACTGCTCACACTACATGAGTCAATAGTCGATGGATCTGATCTGATACCCCCAGTGTATGCCTCTGATACTGACGTGGGACATCACCCATCTGAGCATACTCTAGGATACTGTGGGTCAATCCCTCGAGGTTCTGCATGATCTCCTCCTCATTATCACTTCCTTCTTGATAAGGAGCAACATTGAACTTCCGAGAAACATACTTAGCAATTGGGAACATCCTAGTAGGACACTCTAGCCCAACATCTGCATTTATAAAATTGAAATATCATGAACACATATATTTCAAAAAGAATAAGAAACAGAAATCGAAATTTCTTGTTTTTTACCTCCATCATCATAATACTCCCCCTCTGGGAGTGACATATCTAGATCACCACAGAATTCGGTAGCACTGTAGGGCCAATCCTCTACTACAATTAGATGTCATCGTAGCCACAAGAAGAAGGTGGGCTTAAAAGACATTTGTTGGCCCCCATCAATCTTGGGCATCAATGCACTCCAATGGACCATTCGTGGGTCTCATGATAATGGTAGTTCCACCTCAGCTAGCTGGTAGTGAAAGAGTGGAACTTGCTCCAAGAATAAGGTCACTAGAATGGACCCATAGCACAACTACTTCAGGTTTCCCACCTTGGCTTTTGATAGCTGGTGCTTCGTGTTTACCTTCATGGCTTTTGTCTAGTTGAAGATAGTTAGTTTCGTATAGTCGATATCATACTGGAACTTTGACTTGCTGGTTTCTTGTTGTGCTTGAGCACCATCCACTCTATTTATGGTTAGCACTAACACTCTTGGAACAAGATCCTAAATAGTCATGATCTTGATCTTTCCACTTTTTGATTTGATTGCTTCTAGGTAGTGTTCTACAAGTAGCATGGTGACACTTTCCCCAATATGCCTTGACCCATATAGATTGACTAGCTTCCCTCTCCGGGATAGTCTTGTGATGAAATAAACGTCTGAAGTTTCTAACTCCAGTTCTTGGTCATGGATCATGAAGACTTCTTGATTCACATCCCAGAGAATGATCAGGTACCGTAGCAATTCGGGTTGAGCCTATAGGCCTGGTGTGAGGAAGAGTTTCAGGAGCCCTCAATTCCTCAAAGCATTCAAGAAATTTGGGTTTTCCTTTGCTTGAGTGTCAATATCCTCATGCTCGTGTTCCTTCAAATCCACCATTTTTAGTGATTTTTTCCTACAAAATCTATATAATGAAGTCAATAAAGACCTTTGGCTAGAAAAATTTCGATTCAATTGGAAAAATTAGGCAAAAAATTGAAAAAAAATTGTTCACAGTGCTGACGTGACTGCTCTAAAAACAGTAGCACCAACGACGTGCTTGACAGTCTTAGTAACCCCCGATCGACATGATTCCATGCCTGGAAATCGTGCTAACCGACGATGATTTTTTTTGCTAAAGTCTCCTTAAAAAATGCACAAAAAGGTTAAAAATAGGTATAATAAGCATACAAATGGAGCTTAAGGTCTTGTCTCTTACCTACAATACATGGATCGATGAATGACCTCATAGATCTCCCATAGTCTGCTCCTGAAAAACTACGGCACAAATGGGTGAAAAGCTCTTCACACAAAGGTAAAATGGAAAATGGTAAAAAATAATTACGTTTTCCTCCTTTTATTCACATTTTTATGAAACATTAAGGGTTTTTAATGTATTTTTGACCTATTTTGCCTTAGAAACTAGATAATGCATTTTCTCTTTGTGCAACGACAGGTGATGGATTATTGATGATGGTACTAGAGTCACGTTTCAGCTCTTTTCTCAACTCATAAAACTCAAACGAAAATATCACTGAGTATTTTTTCCCTTTTTGACTTGTAAAAGAGAATAAAAAATGGGGGCTCCACTTTCAAGCTCTTTTCCGATTCTTCAAACATGAAAATATTGTTGAACTCTTGTTGTTTTGAAGTTGTTAAAGGATGGAAACATCGTTTACCTAATATATGTTTACCCATTTTTCGAGTTGGGATGAACTATTTACGAAAAAGGTACTCCTTAGCTAAAATGGGCAAGTGGTTCTCTCAAGTATAATTTTCTACCTTTTCGGGCTCGAGAGACACAAATGTACGAAAAGGGACCATGTCGAGTTTTCCTTTCCGTGTCTTTTTCAAACTCTCTAAGCATGAAAAATATACCGAGTTACAAGTTTGTCAGACTCCTTAAAATATTAAATAACGTTGGATTCATCATTATGACGAACATGAGCTTCTCCTTCCTAAGGCTTATTAAGCTTACTAGGTCAGATTCGTCAGAAGGATGAACTTACAATGCAAGGACATGCTGTCCCCTTCAAGCTTGCGATAAAACATAATTGGGGTATCTTCTAGAAATGGTGGGGAAAAATTGGAAATCCTATCAGTCATGTCGGTAGCTCACTCTTGAACATGACACTTTCTACATCATTTCGGGTTGGGATATCCTCCTTTCCATCATTGACCTTCCTAGGTTGGGTTCTTTATTTTTTCCTTCCACTTGATCTCTACCATGTGATCATGACCACTGATCCTATGGATCCAAAAGATTCCAAACTATGAAGTTGTGGCACTGATATGTTCAAGAGTTAGTCCTTCTGTAGTTACACTTCCTCCTGATTCTTTGTATCATCCTAAATAATTTTCATCCCTTTGTCTCATGTCGATGATGTGGGATCCATCATGGCCCTAATTTTAAGTGATCGCTTCTTGTCGACTTCAACTCATTATCGCAGAAGCTGGCCGAGGGACTCCCTTCCAGTACCTTAGAGCTTGCATGCCCTAATGGCAAGTTCTTCACACTCAATGACAAATTCCCATCATTGGCTTTTGATCAGGTTATTTAATAGGTGTTCAACATCAGGTCCTTTATTCACATTCCTTGAACTGTGTTGCTAGTGCCTTGAGAGTCATTATCATTATTGGTGATGTCTCTTGTGCTTGTTAACAGTTCACATTATTGACCAGTAATCATGTGACTTTCTAGCATGTTCGACTTTAGCACATTCATTCACATGTTAGGATTTGTACTTTGATCGGGTTGTTTGGAGCGCAAGACCGTCTGTTTAGATTAACTAGTCCAAGTTGCAAGGTGGTGTGACATGATCATCTTCAAATACATGTCTCTTTCAGATGGATGGTTGCAACCATACCATGAGTTGTTATATGTGATCCTTCTCATTATTGGATGGTTGTGACGATACCTCAATTTTGTTATGATCCTTTCTATTGGATGGTTGCGCCGATTCCTCGGATCCATTTACATGATCACTATCTGAATGGTTGCGTCCATACCATGATTCATGTATCATTTGTCAGAGTTCTCAATGGGGTATATGTATCTATGCTTTCTTGTAGGATTTTCAATGACAGACGCTAGTTCCCAGCATCCACTTGTAAAGCATCTCACCCCTCACTCTAGTTCAACCTTCATGCTTTAGGGGGCATCTGTTACACAATTTTTTGTCACTATCCCTATAATTCATGTCCATGATCCTTGAGGACCTCTACAGTGAACCCTACATGCTTTCCCATCATGAAGACACTCCCAGTATGTCCCTCTTCATGAGTAGAATAATTCGATTTTGCATCATTTTCCAAGAATCTTCATTTTACTCGAGTTCACAAGATGGACACTACTAACCAGTTTCCTCTTCACATTGATTTGTGGAGATTAAAACCAGCACTAACACCTTACGGAGCAACTAAGCCCTTTTCCAATAGCGTCGATCCTCTGTTGGCAAGTTTTTTAAATATGGAGTCGAAGCTTCCATCTCTAGAAGCTTTGTAACATAATTCTGGTAGATGGTTGGGTTAGATGATGCCGAAGAAGTCAGTTTGGGCTACTTTCCCTTATTAGGATGGAACAAGGTCAAGAGATAAGACCTTATCCCATGATGAGGGGAACCATCTCCCATCCATCCAACATATAAACCTCTCTTTTCCCAAGATAAACTAGTTTTGGAGGGAGTTTGAATGATCAAAAAGAGATCTATAGATTGTAGCTTCCTAATGTATGTTTGAGGGAGAATTGTGTGTTTTGGTTTGGTTTGAGACTAAAGGGAAGAGGCATTAAAACTTCCATTGTTGGGGCTATCCATGAGATGCTAGTAGAAGTGTGGGAACCCAAATACGTCAAAGGAAACCAACAATGTGAAGGCATTGGTTGTAATATTTTTCTGGTTTATATGAATACAACTATGGATTGATTTCCCACATGAGGTGTTATCTTACATCCTTATCGATTAATATTCCTTGACCTGTTAAGTAGGTTGAATACAATATTGTATGCTCACTTTTTTTGTTGTTGTTTGTTTGCTTGTTTCAGGTATTTGAAGGAAGGAAATGAAGAATAACTGGAGTAAGGAAGTAGGATCATCACCAAGCGAAATATCATTCTAAGAGGTAGGCCCTCTTAATTGATTCTAGCTTAAGGAGATTTTCCATATATTGTTTGTTTGTGGCTAGACCCGCTCTCTCGGGGTAGAGGAATTGTTTGTTTCCGTACTAAGATTTTACCTGCACCACAGACACCATGACTCAATCCCCATGGTTCCCAATGCTTCCAGGGAAATCTCAACCTGAGCCTTATTCAAGATTCCATTGCAATTTCTTTTCCATGAAATCTGTTGCATCATACTTTCATCAATACATAGTTGTCAGTGCTTAACTAAACATAAAAATAAATTGGCTACCTTACCTTGTTGTGCCAAGCATGTTTCTTGCAACTGAAGACATCCACCCCATATGTCAAGGGACTCCAATCCCTTTGACCAATCCACCTGTAATTGGAGACTAGCTAATATACCTATCAAATAAAAGTTCATGAATCTAACACATCCATAAAGTGTTAGACAATATTAGGGTTAAGAATACTTCATGTATGAAAATAAATCATTCATTTAGGGTTTCCAAACATACCCAACATAATTCTTGCCCAATCCCTTTGTTTGACCTTTTCCTCGATGCAATTGGGTGTTACTATGCACTATCACATCACCCAACTGTTAGTTACATAAACACATCAAATATTATCTTGTCATGCTAATACCAACCATGTTTCGTGCATTATTTACACATGTCAAACACATGTTCCAAATATGAAGACAATCATGTCTATCAATTTGAAATCAACCTTTACCAAGACTAGCAATCATGCCATAATTCATAGTAAACTCATAGTCATTAGACATAATACTACAACTATCACCTATTACACTCAAGTACATGTTAGTTATCTCAACGCATATGAGTTAGTACAATCATATTAAAACAAAATCCTTCATTCAGGAAATCTTCTAGACACATACTCAATCATGCAAGTAATCAAACATTCAGACAACATATAGGTGACATAATAGACACAAAACACCAAATAAGTGGCATAGTCAAACATTAAAACACCAACTAGATGACATAATAAAACTCATACCTTAATCTATCTTAGGGGAGGCTAGCTTGTATGCACAATTAGTCTACTTAGCAGCATATAACTTCACAACACATCATCTCAAACACAAATAATATCATGATATCCATAACAATCACTAACTAACATGTTCACATCAAAAACACAGAAACAAGTTTTATTCATGCATAACAATCACCTATGCACCATTAGTCTAGATTAGTATGACATAATATCACAATGTATGTTGACTCATACCTGAAATTCATGACCATAACCATTTGCATAGACCAATCCAAATTAGTATGATACCTATAACATCAAAGTCTTAATCTAATAACCCTAATCATCAAGTTACTAGCATATAACAACAACAAGTTATATATCATGCTCATCAACAACATATAACCTAATCATCAAGATAACTATCATATAACAACAACAAGTTAACCTATAACATATTCATCAACAACATATAGCATAATTCTTTAGTGATCGGAGAACCCACGGTAAAAACCATCTTGCTTTAAATGTTTCAAATCCCAACAGGGATCCATCATCAGGATTATTACTGAGTGAGATAGAAGAAGATCTTGATAGCTAGATATAAATAGTTATAAGGTAAGTTGAATTGGTTTAAATTGTGGAAGGTAGGCTTGTTTAATAATTGTTATTAATGACAAAATATTTAATTTTATTAAATTAGGTTTAGTTTAATTTTAATCATTTAATATTAATTTCTGAAGATAAATTACTTAGTCAATATTTTCTCACTTAATAATTAATAATTATTTTTATATATAATAATTTAATTTAATATATATATATATATATATATATATATATATATATATATATATATATATATATATATATATCTATTTGTATATAATAATTTAATAATTTAAAATAATTAATAATAATAATTTCTTGTAGTTAAATTTATTAATAATAATCTTAAAATAATTGAAAAAATTAATATATGATAATTAATAATAAATAGTAAGAGATGTAATAGTTATAAATAATAATTGATATTAGTTATTTATAGATAAATAATAGTAATAATTAGTAAGTGATATGATATACTAAATATTAGTAATAATGAATATTAATAATAATCATCAAGTTATCTAAAAATAAAACAATAAGAGAAATGCATACAACCATAGGTTACTACCACTCATGACTATATGACACATGTGCATATGACTACACTAATCAACTACCATCTATCATGTAATTAACCATAACATCAATATACATGTACATAAACCTAATGTATATAACCCTATTGCATATAATAATTCATTAAATAACATACATGCATGCCCAACATATAAACCTAGATGGGGACATGCTCTTTCCTTGAGGTCCAATGCTACAACTTCACTTTGATGGTATGCATCTCCTTCTTTACCTCATTGAACACATTAGCATCATAGCATACCAATATCATCATCATGACCTAATTGCATACAATGAGCTCACAATGCATGCCTAAAATAACACACATGCATAACCATAACCATGACAATGCATGCATAATAACATATAGACACTGATATACATAAAAAACTCATATACAACTATACACTCACGACAATACATCCCACAAAAGAATCATCAACCTCCACATGTCGACATTACTACAATCATGATCAACACCTTGCACATGCAATAAGCACATGGACTACAAGCATAAGGAACACAACTATAAGCAACATGAATGCATGAACAACACACAACCTATCCATTTTGAGGGGTTAACTATGTTTTGATATGACTCTATGGTATCATATATGACCCAAAGCGAGTGCAACCTCCTATGATACCACTTTGTAACACCCTCCACCCATATCTATCTAACTAACCAGTCAGTCAGTGTAAACATGTGATGAGAGGCTACTATGATATTATTCAACCTCCTAGGTGACCTTAAGGGAGTGGAATCAATAGAAACACATCAAACATACCTTACACATCAACAACAACACTCCCATGAGCCATCCTAACCACTCAGGTATCATGCCCTTGGGTCCCACTAAGTGTTTCAGCTATTAAACCTCTATACACTCCCATGTTATGGGCATGCCATCACCTAGAGAGCTCTCGACACTCCCATAAACTTCAATGTCTGTGTCCAGGGAATACTCCCAACGGACCTCTACAGGACTCTACAAGATTCAAGGTACTTTTCAAGCCCAGAATTGTAGCCACTTCCTAGAACCTATTCTAACTTTTGTAATCCATTAAACACACGATGATAACACTAATAAACAAAAAACTAACTCCAAGACTAGGATTGACCATCCCCAACCAACATTGATAGTCTATCAAACACTTGGCATCAATGCAATATAAATGTCTAGCATAGAATACGGAGCATGAATGACTGAAAACTCTTATGAAACATGACAAGAGGGATCACCACCTTCTCCCTTGAACTATTATGACATCAATTAGTTCTTTCATCCATTATTTTAGAAATGACAAATAAATACATGAAATAACCATGACATGAACCAATAAATCAACCATGCTTATAACCAGCATAAAACCATGGAAATAATAGAGAGATAACATCCATTAAATCCAGACATAAATAAGTACAAAAGAATGAGACATTAGCTTTTATTAAACATAGGTAAACCTAACTAGGTTCAGGAATTCCACCTAATCATAGACATGGCTTAACCAGATATTTCTTTCAGCCAGTCACCCTCGTGCCATATTCTAGGCATGAATGTGGGATCTCAAAGAAAAATTCAGTCCAAAAATAACCACCAGAATCCAAATGTTAAACCACCTCCACTGTCACTAATCTGTGATCACACTAAAACGTATGTTGTGATCACAAAACTGAACAAAAATTTGAATTCCATCTAGAATCCATCACTATCCCGAAGGACTATTTCATCTCCTTGCCTCTCATGCTTTACCGCAATCCAATATTAACTGACTAGGCCCTAAATTGAGAAACCTCCCTTAGGCTTTACCTTATATCTCGCCAAAACGGGGTCAAGGGATTCCTAGTCCTTTGGGAATGAATCTTGAGACCAACTCAGCCCTAAGTTGTGAAATCCATCTAACAATTCCAAATCTCAATACCGAGTCAACATCCCAACACAACATTTTATCCTAAAAATGGAAAGGTTATGCTGAAAACCATTTTCATAACCTAGAAAAACAATGTCGTCGACAACAAGAGAGCCATACACCAACATGCAAAGCCATTCATGCCAAAACTAGCTAGGAAATCACACATGCAGTATGTTACCTACAAGTATTGCTACAGACGTTGCTTGATCCTGCTCTTCCTTGCTTGATCCTACTCGTCCTTGCTTGATCCTTACTTTCGTTCCTTTCCTTTTGCTTATTTTTCCTTCCTTGGTCCAAAGCTAGAGTGCTCTAAGAAAAATCTAAGTGTCTAAGAGTGAGTGAGAGAGAGAGAGTGAGTAATGAGAGACTTCCTAAAATAAACTGACCATGCTTACACTAACCAAGCCTAACTCTAACAAAAAAAACTTTCCAACTGATCCTCAAAAGCTTTTTTATCAATTAGGCCTCCATTTTCTTCATTTTTCATTATCTTCTTTCAATTTCCTCCTCACATGCAACTGGTGACCTTTCACTTTCCTTTTCCCCTATTTTCCTTCATTTTCATAAATAAGTGTGCCAAAAAAATGTTTTTTTCCTTTTTAATGTCTTTTCCTTTGCCTTTGCCTATTTCCTTTTTCCATAAACACATTCAGTGATGCCCACTAAGATATATTTGCCCAACATTCCGCTTGTAATAAGTCTCCTTAACTATGGTCTTATATTTCCCTTATTAATTTTTATTACATTGAATTTTCACTAGGGTCGTTACACCATATTTGGAACCTACACCTCATACCACATATGATGTCTTGTTTGGGAAACTAAACCCTAACAAAATTCCACCAATTTTAACAACATGTAAGTAAAAGAAACAATATATTTAACACCATCTTATTTAGAATTTAGAAACATAATTCATATGTATATATTTCAATTCATAAGAATACTATTTAATTTAATCATAACAATAAGGATGACAATACCTAGTTATGGTGGCTCTATTGCAGTGCTCATGGTAGGACGAATGCACTAAATATTCCATGTTCTCATATAGGAAATTCCATTCCACTTCCCAACCTTTGGAGCCTCCATAGATTCCCTAAACCTTTGATCACAAATTCAAACCATAATCATAGTGTGTTCAACATCCCTCTAATGCCTAATACCAAATCAATCCCCCAAATCCAAACCATAATCATAGTGTGTTCAACATCCCTCTAATGCCTAATACAAAAGACCTCTCCTCTCCTCCAAGTTCTCCCCCAAATCCTACCATAAGTTTCTCCCCAAAGCTCTGTGTAACAATATCCCTCTCGTAATTTTTTCCCCACACTTATGCCTCCCTCCTCCCTCAGAGTTAATGCCACCAAACTCTCCATTATGCTAGTATCCTCCCTTCCTCTATTCCAACCCCTCCCACCTATCCTAATTGATTTAATTGAATTAATCGTAATAATAATTAATTAATCAATAATCAATATGAATAGTTAATGAATTAATTAACCATTAATCAAGTTTAAAAGTAATCAAGCTTAGTACCAATGATAGAATACTAATATAGAGGTGGTAGGTGTGACTACCTAGCTAGTATAATCAAACCACATAAATACACTAATAATAATTATAAAAATCAGTTACATATGTGAATCAACCATCAATCAACAATAGGTAGGTTAATAACATAATGTAAGATATTGTTATTAACATACTGTAATAATACGATAATGCATGAGCATTACAAATTTCTCGTCTCAATGATAGAGTTCCTTTCAAGCTTGAGACTCCACTAGTTGGAAATGTAGAAATAGATATAAAGGTGGTTATTCAAAGAAAAAAACTTGAAACGCTCACTGCTAAGCACAACATGTGATGTTAATTGACCTTAGATCTTTCAAGAAACCCTCAGTTAGGCATCCTTTCTTAAAGTTTCAATTAGTTCTTTTAAAGTAGTGATTAAGAAGGACAACCCATTCTTCACCTTATTTTCCTAAAGCTTCAATTGGTTCTTTCAATATAGCTATTAAGGAGGAGAGGGACATAGAAACTAAAGAAACAACCCCACCATACAACATTGTGTAAATTCTCATGTTGTGCAAGAAGCTTTTAGTGGGTATATTTTAGGCTCTTTACTCAATAAAACTATTGCATAGCACATACTTTCATGGGATAGTAAAGAATAATCCTAATTTCAATAGATATTTATAAATAGATCAAAAACCCTCTGAAATATGTACTTACAATAAAAAAAAAATCCCTACTTTTACGAAATATCATATTTATACTCTAAATACTTATAAAGATTTTAATATCCTAAATCTACCTTAATATCTATAATATATACATTTCATTTCCTAACCTTTAAAAAACTTGTTTAGAAATAGATATGATATGGTATTATTCTATAAAAAAAAAATTATAATAATAAATTTTCATTTAATATTTTTATAATTTATTTTAATATTTTGTATGAATTAGAAAACATTTTTTAACGAATACTTGTAATAATATAGTGTTCAATAAAATAAATCTTTAGTAAAAATTTGCATTTTGTATTAAATCATTATTTTTTATAATTATATTTTAAATGTTAAGTTAATTTACATGCATGCTTATAATGAAAAAACGCTTTTTTAAATAGAATTTCTACCATTCTATGAATTTTTCCAATCCCTATCCGCACACACTCTCTCTTTAATATATTCTTACTTTAATAAGATCATTACTTATTGCCATCAATATTTGTAATAGTTGTGATCGAAACATTTAAGAATTTATCAAAGTCCTCTTATGACTTTGAAGAACCAACGAAAAGGAAAAAGGGAAACTCATAGTGAAAACCTACGATCTTTAAATAAGATACGTTATTTATATAAATAATTGTAGTGCAATTTTATATATAGTTTACATAAGTTTGAATGTGACAATTTAAATAATATTTCATAACATGATGATTCTATTTATAAGAATAGATAACGGGGTTGGGTTGATTTTATATTTAAGTGAGGGGATAAGCCACAATAATATTTTATAACATGATGATTCTATTTATAAGAATAGATAACGGGGTTGGGTTGATTTTATATTTAAGTGAGGGGATAAGCCACAATATTTTTTAGGTGGTGACTTTTATTTTTTTTTAGGTATAAGAGTTGTAACTTAGGAAAATATTGGCAGAGGGGTGAATTAATATTTTACAATTTGTAACAATTATTTAGTCAATTAAATATATTTAACAAGACAATATGTCATTGATCACATAAATATTTAACAAAAGATGTTCACAAGGAATCCCATATGTTATAAAACCACAAATGCTTTTTTTATTATGATATAAATACAAGAAAAACTCTGAATTACATCAAATGATGTAGGAAACAATGTACAAGAGGATGTAGCCCCCTTTCTTTTGCAAGCACCCACTTGCTGGAAGCACCAACTCCTTAACCTTTATTGAACCAATATGAAGGAGACTCTAATTCGGTGATTTGCAAGTGCCTACATTCTTAACCTAGCAGATCCCTCTTTAATCAATTTTCAAACTCAAATCTAGGGCTCTTTAATTAAATATATTACTCACAAAAAGATTTATTCTCAGATCTGCTTATCCTCTTTGATCTTTGGTCTGCAAAACCCTTCATCTCTATAATTCGTTGATTCAACTAAATTTACACACAATCACAACTTCTCCTCCACTGATATGATTTTCAATAATAATAAAAAAATGCAATTTAACTTTCAAATCTTCAAATTTGAAATCTTCAAATTCACAGTAGGTTTAGAATTGAACTGACCTACACAAAACACCTAACATTTAGTTATCGTTTATTTTGTTTATTGAGTCAATTAAACACATTCAATAAAACAATATGTCACCAATCACATAAATATTTAAAACAAGATGTTTATAGGAATCCCATATGGTATAAAACCACAAACTCTTTTTTATTATGATGCAAATACAAGAAAAATTCCAAATTACATCAAATTATGTAGGAAACAACCTATAATAAGATGTAGCCCCTTTCTTTTGCAAGCACCGACTTGCTAGAAAGGCCAACTTCTTAACCTTTACAGAACCAATATGAAAGAGACTCTAATTCGATGATTTGCAAGTACCTACTTTCTTAACCTATCAAATCCCTCTTTCATCAACTTTCAAACTCAAATCTGGGGCTCTTTAATTAAAGTTGTTATTGACACAAAGATTTATTCTCAAATCTTCTTATCCTCTTTTATCTTTCTTCTGCATAACCATCCTTCTCTATAATTCGTTGATTGAACTAAGGTTACACACAATCACAACTTCAACACGGGGGTGGTCCACAGTTTGTCGTATGTGTAGTTTAAATGTCCCACACCTTTCTAAAATGCGTGAGGTGATCCCATTATATAATCAAATTTGATAGCATAGATGTCGCTTTGAGCCCCGCACCTATCCGGACATTAATAGGTGGGTGAAGCGTTGTCCAAAGGTTATTCTTAACTCTTTCTTTTTTTTTTCTTTAATTTTTGTTTTTAAGTTTAAAAATTAATAAAAAAAATATTTTATATATATATTATTATAATGTTAATTAATAATTAATATATATAAATTAATTGCTATTAAAATCATAATTTTAAGTATTCGATTGAACATACACATTTTGCATATAGGAATAACTGGAAAAAATTATATAATTCATTTTTAATTTTTTTTTTAAATGACCTATTAAACTAATGATTTTTTTTTGTGAAAACTTTGAATTAAAACCCATGACTAATGGATAACTAAGCAAATTCTCCAGATGAAAGAAAAGAAGTATGCCTATCATCGGCATGGTTGTAAATGGCCACCATTTTCTTAAGATGTATAATTTCCTCACTGGATTCAGGTAGATGGTGCCTTGTAAAGCATTCCCATGTGCACTAGAATTAAACCTCCATGGATTACTCTGAAGTGGGTTTATCAAATAATGATAGCTTCCCATGATGCCAATGGTATCGATGTGCTTGAATTAATACCAGTCTACACCAGGGTTGGGGATGATACATGTCGATCTAGCTGGTGTTGTGTTACTCTTGGAGCAGTCTTTTCAGTGTGATTTTCATCCATTGGCACCCGTGATGGAGGTAACTTAATATAATGATGATTAAAATAAAAAAAAAAATATTAATTTTTTTTTTTTAATTTTTACTTATTTTGTTTTTTTATTTGTTTATTTTTTTAATTATCCATTTTCATTTTATTTTAAATTTAAATTTTTTTAGTGTTACATTTTTAAATCTTTTCTTCGAGTTATGGTTTTTTTTAAATGCTTTTTTGTTTTTCTTTTAGTTATTTATTTGATTTTTTTTTTAATTTCTTTTTTATGACTTAATTTTGTTGTTTTAAATAATTTTTATGCTCTAATTTTTTTGTGTCTGTGTGTGTGCTTTTTATTGTAATCTTGGTGGGACTGCATCTTCATCATGTCGAATATATCAACCTCATTAGGGAAGGGAATTGAATCAATGACTTCAAATCAAGGGGTGCCTTAACAGAGAACCCGATCACCATCTATTCAAGACCCCTTGGACTTTTTTTTGTAAGCTTGGTAGGACTACATTTTCATAATGTCCAATACATGACTTTGATCAGGATGGGGAAATGAACCGGTGATTTCACATCAAGGTGTCCCTTAACAGAGCACGCAATCACCATCTATCCAAGACCATGTGGACTTTTGTGTTATATATATATATATTATTTTATGTTTAATATTTTTGGCTTTTTTATGTTTTAATATATTTTTTGTATTTATTAGTTTTTTTTTTCTTTGTATTTTCCTCAATCTTTTAATTTTGTTTTGTTTTCTATTTTCTATTTTTATTTTTATTTTTTTCTTGCCTTCTTCTTTCTCTTTCTTTTTCTACAGAGTCTGTGTCTATCCTCAACTAGCAACATGACCCCACTACGTATCAATTTGATAGTTGCTTTTAAAAATTTTCGTTATAATAGATCATGTTTGCCCCCACAGTATGCCAATTTCATCATTGATTTTTAAGATTTCATTACAATAGGTCAAGTTTGCTTGCAATATGTGTCAATTTGATGGCTGAATTTTAAATTTTTGTTGCATTGTGTCATGTTTTATTAGGTTAAGATTTTAAAATAGTTATACTTTTAGCATTTAAAAGTGAAAATATTCTTGGTATTATTGCTCTTTCATTCAAGTATTCATTTTTATTTTTATTTTTATTCGTATATGTTTTCCATAATTTCATGGTTGAAATATATTCACAAATAATTTTTTTCCGTAGTTGTGATATTTGGTTTAATTCCATTGTTGAAAAAATATCAAAATTTTAAGGTTTTTATGAGTCATAATATTTTAACTTTAATGTTATGGTTGGAAATAGTTATAAGTATTTTATCTTTAATGTCATGGATGCAAATTGTTGGAATTTTAAGGCTTTTCAGAGACATGATATTTTATTTTTAATATCATTCCTGAAAATTGTTAGAATTTTAAGGCTTTTCAGTGTCATGGTATTTTATCTTTAACTTCATTGATAAAAAGTATTGAAAATTTACCACGAAGAAAAATGATGTTATTCCAACATCAACACCTTTCATTTTCATAGTATTTTTTCATCTTTAAAAATTGGATTTCATCGTAATTTTTAAACAATGTTAAAAATTTACCTTGAAAAAAAGGCATCGTTCCAACATACACATTTTTCATTTCTAGGTTGTTTTGTCATGTTTTTTGGGGTTTTTTTTGGCTATAGTTCTCGTTTTGAAGCTACAATTCCCATTTGATAGGTTACATTATTTCTCCTCACACATGTGAGCAGACGCAAAACCTATTCGAAAGGCAAAGGAGGAAAGGCACAAATTTGACACATAAAAAAAGACATGTTTTGTTTCTCTTGTATTGACTACAAACTTGACTTAATTACAATGAACCCATTGTGGGGTATTTATATGTTCTAACTGAATAGTCGACTCATGTTAACTTCAACATGCAAACACTTACTATTTTTAACCTTTTAATTTCCCAAAATAAGGTTAAACTCGAACTCACACTTACTTGACATAATTAACTCACATTGACGTTAGTTAACTAAAACTCTAAATTTAGACCACTCTACATCCGGGAATAATTAAATATATTTAACGCTCCCCCTTAATTACAACCATTGAAATAATACATGACTCATGAAAATTTAAATCCTCAGCTAGGTTTAAAACACCCAAGATTCCTCTATGAAACTCACACACATCTTTTGTTAATGGTCTATTGAACATATCAACCAATTGATCACTCAATTTACAAGGCTTTAAATAAAATTCTACATTGCTCACAAGTTCTTTAATAAAATGATATATTGTATTAAAATGTTTTCTCTTTTGATTAAATACACAATACTTGGATAGTGAAATGGTTGAGGTGTTCTCATAATAGAATGTTATTGATCACTCTTGTTTTTGTTCAAGTCCATCCAAAACTCTTCGTAACGATACTTCTTGACATGTTGTTGATGTTCCCACTACATATTCACTTCTACTGATGAAAGTTTCACAATAGAATACTTCTTAGATACCCATAATATCACACGTGAACCAAGATGAAACACACAACAATAAGTGATTTTCTTATCATCCAAACTTCTTGCAAAATCATGTGGCAATGTTTCCAATCAAATTCTTATTTTCTATACTTTCATACAATATGTCACAATTTGTAGTTCCTATTATGGATCCCAAAATCCCTTTTCCATCTTTCCAATGTCAGTCTTTTGGAGACTCCATAAATCTAAAAATCTAACTAACTCCTTATATAATATTCGGTCTTGTAGTTTTGAGATTCATAAGGCTACCAACCAATAATCCTTCATCATCCTTCCTTAACATTGTACATGTTGCTACTAGTCTTGGACCAAATTTACAACTCTCCATCAAAAATCTTTTCAACAATTCTTTAGCATATTTATTTTGAAAAATCAAGATCCCTTTCTTTGATTTCTCAACTTCTATGCCAATAAAATATTTCATAAGACCAAGATATTTCATTTCAAGTTAATTCTTCATTGTTTCTTTAAACTCATCCAATTCAAGATTATTAGTATAAATCATATCATCCACATACATGCAAACAATCAAAATTGGACCATGCTCATTTACCTTTGTGTACAATGCCGGTCCAATGTTGCTCCTGCAAAATCCATTCTTCATCATATAATTGTCAATTCTACTATACCAGGCTCTTGGAACTTGTTTGATTCCATAGAGAACTTTCTTAAATTTGTAAACTTTGTCTCCATGACCTTCAACTTCATAACGTGGAGGTTGTTGCACATAGATTTCTTCTTGCGGAATTCTGTTCAAGAAAGTTGATTTCACATCCATATGATACACTTCCCACTTGTTTTGAGCTGATTTTGCTAAGACTTCTCTTATAGTATCCAATCCAGCTACCAGAGAAAATGATTAATCATATCATCCACATACAAGAAAACAATCAAAATTTGACCATGCTCATTTACCTTTGTGTACAACGTCGGTCCAATGTTGCTTCCACAAAATCCATTCTTCATCATATAATTGTCAATTCTACTATACCAGGCTCTTGGAGCTTGTTCGATTCCATAGAGAACTTTCTTAAATTTGTAAACTTTGTCTTCATGACCTTCAACTTCATAACGTGTAGATTGTTGCACATAGATTTCTTCTTGCGGAATTCCATTCAAGAAAGCTGATTTCACATCCATCTGATACACTTCCCACTTGTTTTAAGCTAATTTTGCTAAGACTTCTCTTATAGTATCCAATCCGGCTACCAGAGAAAATGTTTCTCGAAAGTCTATTCTTAGTTGGTGTGAGAACCTTGTTGCTATAATCCTTGATTTAAATATGTCAATCTCTCCTTACTCTTTCAACTTTTTCTTGTACACCCACTTCACACTAATGACATTCTTATATTTTTGTAAGTCAATCAAATCCTACGTATCATTATTATATATCGATTATATTTCTTCATCTATAGCTTGTACCCAATTTTCATCTGTGATTGATTCTTCAAAGCATTGTGCTTTTAGGCTTCAAATCTACGATGATTTTTTTGAATATATTTTTTCTTAAATCACAAGCCTTCCTCGAATCTTGATAGTTATGCGGGCTCCTCGGATCTTATATTCCTTCCTCAACTCTAACACCAATTTTTTGTAAAGGCACAAATTTTACACACAAAAACAACACTGATTTTTTCTCTTCTATTTCTCTTCTATTGATCACAAATCTTGATTTAATTACAATGAACCCATTGTGGCGTATTTATACTTTTTAGCTAACAAATTGACTAATTCTAACTTCAATATGCAAACACTCACTAATTTAAATTTGTTCAAAATAAAACTAAACTCTAACTGACACTCACTTCACTCAATTAACTCACACTGACACTAATTAACTCAAACTCTAAATTTGGACTTTTTTTCATGCAGGAGTAGTTAAATATATTTAACAAAACCTACAAGTGAACATGCATTGCCTCCAATATCAAATGCAACAACCTAAGGTAAACTAGATTGCTTAATAGTTTATAATAGAAAACGATAATTTGTAAATATTAAAAATTAATTATATCAATTTACTTTCATGTAACCTAAATATTATTATGGAAGTAACATTTTCAATATATTGTATGTATATGGTTTCTGTTTGTAATACATTTTGGCATAGTGAATCTGGCTAACAGGAGGGTTTTTAACACTCACTATATTTTCTCTTGAAAAACAATGGTCGTGTGGTTATTAGCTTTTCTGTGATTCATTATTGTTTTTACAATATATATATTTTATTATAAAAAAAATGAATTTGAATTAATTATATATATATATATATATATTAATATATAAATTTGTTTATTTTAATTTTGTTTTAAAAGAAGTTTTTGGGGCATATAATTTGTATATGGTTATGAAATTTAACTCTTATAAAGAGGTTCAAATTGCCTGATTCACATGTCAAAGAGGCATACATAAGGTCCTAGAGGTTGTAGTAGTAGAACTTGGAATAGAACCCATCTGACATGAGTTTGTTTATTTCTTCATATATGAAAACAATTAAAAATTAAAAGTTAATATTTTTTGTCACTATGAAAGAAATATTAATAATTTTAATATGTTAGTTTTTTTAACAAAAATTAAAATTTCTAGAGAATTGGTATTGGTAATGTTGAAAGATTGACTTTCATTATTCCAATGGATATAACCATTGTAGCTATTACACCACCATAGAATTGTGAACCATGTTAAACATGGTTAACATGTTCATCCCTTATAAATCATAAAATACCCAAGGCAACATGGTCAATCACGATGAGCTTGCCTAAATGATGTTTGTCCATGGTTAACATGGCTAACATAATTAACCATGGCCACATGGTTTTATAGTCTACATGGTCAACCATATCACATGGTAAATCATAGCCATTTATAGTTAAATGTTGACGACCATGGTTAACCATCTTCTCCTATGGTCATCTATAGTTGACCACAATCAACCTTTGTCAAACAAGCTCAATCATGGTGAAACATGGTCACTAAGTTAAACATGATAAACATGCTCATCCATGGTAAAGTCTTTCCACAATAATCTATCATCTATATTCCAGGTCAGCGATGTTAATCATGGTCAATAATGGCTGACCATGGTTAATTAAAGTTATCCATAATAATCCTAGGTCAACCATAACCAGCAAAATTGAATCAAGGTCAACAAGAGTCAGCTAGTGTCTATGTCGATAAACCATACTCAACCTAGTCAACCCTCTTTAACGAATAATGTATTCATTATTGTAACATTAATGTAATAATGTAATAAACATCAACATTAATTTAACATTGTGAGATTAATATAACACAAATACATTGTTACAATAATAACGATGAAACTTGATTAATCATGGTCAACCATTATCTACCCTCAACAATCATTTTAAACAATAATTAGTCAACATAAACCATAATAAACAAACACATTAATAATTGTGGTCAATATATATGAATTAATGGCATTTTCCACTTTTATATAATGTTATCCTAATTTATTATTAAATACTTATTAACTAGCATTTACACCATATGTTGCAAAGGAAACGATGTAAGGCATAAATTCAAGAAGTATTGTGGCATATAAAGGATCATTGAAGATGAAAATTAGTAGGTGGAGTGTAAAGACCTACTACCCAATGCCTATTGCATTAAATATGTCTTGTTGTTTTTGGAAACTTTTTGGCTATGACATCTTGCCAAAAACAACTTCTCATTTATAGCAGGCTATGCAATGACTTCAACTAGAAGGAGACAATACTGAATATTATTGCAAGTATTGAGGAGGAGCAGAATGTTGTCCTCGTTAGTGAGATGAATAAGGGAAACATGTAAAGAGGAACTAAGCAGGGTTAAAAAGGGTTATCTATAGTCCTCCATTGTGGGCTTTTTCTGTAATCTTCTTGCTTCTCAGTGTGTATGGTAAGTGTTCAACAATCTATCTGCTTCCAATGACTTCAATTTGCATATTCTTCAAAGGAGTTTCTGTTGTTGTTTAAGCTAAAATCCTCTTTTTGGTTGGATTTATTTCTATGAGCATGGTGGTATTCATTCTTTTGGCTCTCTTTAGTTCCCTTAGTTGTAAGTGGACACAAATCTTAGACTTATATGGCACTGAACTATTGATAATGGGAGATAATAATCATGACAATTTTTAAGATTGAATTATTTGGGTTTTATGTCATTTTATATCCATAATTTTGTTGGTTGGAACAAAGATACAAGTTATAATAATAGAGTTGGGCTTAGAGATTCAAGGGAGGCATGTTGTAGTTAAAGGAACCCCAGCTGTGCAGCCAACAAATAAATTGTTTGGTTCAATCTCCCTCAACTTATCCTTTTCTTGATCCATTTCACTTTTCCAGGTATCAAAATGATTTGCATTCTAAATTTCACTTAACAAATTGTATTTCTAAGTCCTATTCACTCAGTATTTATGGGAATACCAATTTCTTAATGGTTAACTTATGTTATGCATAATGCTTTCCAGCTTGGTTTCTTCTTGTGGATATGGGTGATCACTTTAATGTTTTGGGAGAATAATGTAATGACCAAAAGACTCAAAGGGCCATCACATGATCATTGAGCATCATATTATACTCTATTTCAGGATATCATATGATCGTTGAGCATCATATTATTCTTCGTTTCATCATACTCATATTCAGGCCATGCATTACACCACAAACCAACCAGCAATATTATAGATCTAACATATTGAAGGGAAAAACATATGTACAAATTTGGTGGGAAACCAGTTGTGTCAATGAGTAAGAAGATGCGAGTGCTATCCAACATTATGCACACCATTTCCAACATCCAACATAATGGTATTATTGAATTCCTTTGTTCAGTTCTAATATATTTGTTTCCATTATAATATACCGCAACACTTTGAAGTGATACTTGCCCACTGAAACCTTCAATGCCAAAGTACGAAGCCAGGGCCTTTCATGCCATAATAAAAGAAAAAAATAAAACAAAGGGAAATAAAGGGAGTATTCCATGGAAGAAGGAAGACTATTTATATAAAAAAATATTTTTTCCCATATATTATGAAACCAACCAAAGTATAAATTAGTATAATTAAATAAATTAAATAGTTAATTTATGTTGATAGTCTTTAAAACGAAATTTTATCTTCTTAAATAAAATAATTTCATTTTATTTTAATTTTAATTTTAAATTAATTCTATTTTTTTTTTAATTTGAACTGTTTTCTTAATTTTTTTAATATTACTTTTGATATTAAATTTTCTCCTATTTTTTAATCTTACTTTTAAATTAATTATGTTTTGAGAAAATATATGTATTTTAAAATAAAATAATAATAGAAAATAATTTAACTATTAAAATCTAATTTACCTTTAATATATAAAAAATAAAATATCATCTATCAATCTCACCAATCGAGATTTTTTTTTTTTTTAATTTATCTATATGTCACTTCTTTAAATTAAATCCTTAACAATAATAATTATAATATATTTAATATTTAAATAATTTAATATAATAATTTTTTTTTAACCATTATTACAAATTTTGTATGATTTGTTTATATAAACATTAAAATTATTGTGAAATTACATAATGAATAATGAGTTATTGTATATAAGGTTTTAAACATTATCCCAAAGTTATAACTTTTGCAAACATTTTGATGAAGCAAAATTATTAAATATGCAAAATCTTTTCAGGAATCTTATTGGAAACAAATGTACATAAAAATTCTTCCATTGTGTTCCATTGTTTACATAGTTATGCTCTTATGACTCTCTATTTATACTCTTATGACTCTCTATTTTTAGTAGTTTTTTTTTTGTAAGTCAGAGAGTTATATTAAAAAAGGAAAAAATATTTACATCGAGTCTGCAAAGGCAAACAGTAACCGAAGTAGCACCTTACAGCCTTGCAGAACAGAGGCGTAGGAGGCGAACTGCCATGAAACAAAAAGCCCATAGACAAGTATGATAGAAAGCTGGAAAGCTCACCACGCAGGGCGGCAGAGTTAAGACCATAGGTTTATCATTGATAGCTGACAAAAGGCAGTATAAACTGAAGCCAATACAAGGCCAAGACAAAAAGCCCAAAATCGGCATATAGACCCGAGGACGATTATGGACATGATAACTACCATAGACCGGAAACCGACATAAGACATAAGAGGACATAGAACCAACCAGAGGAGAGCCGAAGACGCCAAAACTGAGCCAAGCGAGCCCGGGGTCTAACGGAAGTTGTCCGGACACGGGAAACCACCCAGCCTGCTGGTGATGTCCAGACCCACATCGAGGAAATGCCTATCCATTTTGTCTTGTAGATCCTGCATGGATTCGAAGTTTTGGACTTCCTTCATCTTCTGTTCCTGTACCACAGGGTCCGGGTTGATAGTTTGCCTGAGCAACCTGATGAGAAGGGTGAGCTTTTTGTTAACAATCTCCACCCCTTCCTGGATGGTTGAGATTCTGTGATCCATATACTCCTGGCTAGCGGAAGTATTACCAGGATGACCACCCGAGGGAGGTTGCACTTTCTCACTGTTCTGCTTGTCGGCATCCTTCATGTCCAGGGCTTTCGCCAGAAGAGTTTTCATCCTCCAACTTTCCGCCTTGGTACGCATGAACTGGGTTGTTCGTTTTGCTAGGGTGCCCGGGTCACAGATCCAATCGACCTCACCTGCAACCGTTCCCCCCTGCTTGGTTTCTTCTTCTTGCTTGACTTTAGCCTCTAACTCAGCGATTTTCCGTTTGCTTCTTGTAGAGGCTCTAGTGACATACATGTTCTACGCATTGCGCAGATCCTGGGTAGCCCCCACACATCTAAAACTGGATGCATCCATACTAAACTTATGCGACCTGTAACTGCACTGCTTTTCTTGAATTTGCTTGCTACTGATGCTGGTTGAGCTAAGGGTAGAGGTATTGAACTCCTCGAATGATCTCCCTGTTAAATAGATTGGAGCCTTGGTATGCTCCCGAGAATGGCTTTCCATAGGGGCGAGAGACGTGGTACTAATGCAATTAATATTGAAGGTGTTCACACGATTCTTGTAATCTTTTCCTGTAGGCGCAGGAGAATTCTTGAGTGCCTTTCTCCTGATCCTGGAGTGCTTCTCCTTTCTTCTCAAACGGTTCTTACGAATAACCTTGTGGCATGATCTTTGTTGATGGTTCCCATACTTGGATCTTCTCCGTACTGAACGCCGTCGCTTCTTCTGCCCAATCCTCCCGTAGGTGTGATGGGGTACCTGTTTATTGCTCCCGTTTTCTGTTTGACGGAGTTGGTGAAAAGGACCATTACCGGTTAGGCTCGGTCGTTGGTGTTCACGTCGTGTTGTGCCAACTGTGTACATCGGGCTTTCAGATTTGGACAGTTCACCTCCTCCCAACAGCTGTCCCATCCGCTTCCCTGACTGTCTACTCCACAGTTCGCCAGGTAATCTGCCACCTTGTTTGCTCGACGTCGGATCACCTGGAAAACAAGACCCTGCATGCCGCCCAAGAGTTCAGCAATGCTCTCTGTGACTTTGACTAATCTCCAGTGCTTGATGGCTTTGTTAGCTCTGATTCCTCTTTGTAATTTTTGCACAGTAGAAATGACCAGAGAGGAGTCCCCTTCCACAATTAGATTGTGGAGATTTTGGGATTTCGCAATTCTGAGGCCGTTTTCCAGGGCCGCAAACTCCATTTCATTGTTGGTGCTTTCTCCAAGCGCTCTGTAGTAGATATGTAGAATGTCTCCCTTATGATTACATATAACTCCTCCAATTCTAGCCAAGCCGGGGTTGCCGCGCGATGCCCCATCAAAATTCAATTTAAGCCCTCCAACCGGTGGGCATTGCCAGGATTCGCGTAAGGAGGGTTAAGGGGTGCTGTGTTGTGGAACAGGGTGATAACTAGATCCCTCCAGATGGAAGCTTTTTAAAATTCGTAAGTCCAGAGCTGTAGGTTTTTCATTGCTGTTGGTTCTGCATTTAGTTTGAATTAATTGTTGGATGTTGGTTATGATGTTGTCTTTTGAGAAATTGATGTTCCTGTACTCGTCTTGGAAAATCCTTCAGTTGCGCTCCTTCCATATAGACCAAAGTAGAAATCCTGGAGCCGATTTCCAGATGCTGTTGATTCTTTGTGTGCCTGAAAAATCCGTTCTCCAATTCAAAATAGTACTGTGAATTGAGTCTAAATGTCGGTCCGAGCTGCTGAGGATCCCTTCCATCCAACACCATAATTGTGTTTCCCATTCGCAGGTGTTGAAAAGATGGTTCAAAGATTCTGGTTCTTCAAGGCACATGGGGCACCGAGAAGGTCCTACAAAGCCTTTCTTGCGAAGATTGTCCCAGGTTAGGGTCTTATTTCTCATTAAGAGCCAGAGGAAAGTTCTGATCTTGGGCCATAGAAGATTATCCCAAACTTTGCTACTCCAGGGCAGGATCTCTCCCTATTCATTCTTTTCTAAAATATTCCTGGCTTCTTTCAGTGAGAAATTTCCATTTCCCTTGAGACCCCATCAGAGTTTGTCATCCTCTTCCATTTTTCTGATCTTTCTTTTTAGGATGCCTTCATTGAAAATTTGAGCAGTGTAATTATTGTTCTCTGTGTTCTCACTGTTGAAGTTAATCCAATCCCTCCAATTGTTGTCAATGCTATGCTGATGCCAGTATTGGTTAACAGTGAATTTGTCTTGAGCCTGATAAGCTTGCTTTATATTTAGCAATTCAGGAGAGTCGAGTTTGGGTAATTGTTGCCAAGCATCCTCCCAGAACAGTGCCAGCCTGTCGTTACGAATTTCCCAAAAGCTATTATCCTGGACGAGATTTTTATTCCGCTTGGCATGATTCCATATAGGTGAGCCGTCCGGGGTTTCCTGCAGTCTAATGAGGTCCTGAGTGTCACAATCCGGGACATATTTTTCCTTCCAGTGCTTGGCCCATGGTAGGGTAGGGTTTTCAATCCATCTCCACCATAATTTGGCTCCACAAGTGCGGTTGATAACCTCTAGATCAACGAGATTCAACCCTCCACTGGATTTTGACATGCACAGCTTATTCCATGCAACAAGAGCCCACTTTTTCTTCTCACCATTTCTGCTCCAAAGGAAAGATCGCTGGATACTTCTTATTTGTTGCATAATCCCTTTGGGAGCAGGGAGCAAAGAGAGGAGATAATGTGGAATGGCTTAAAGGACGGCTTTGGTTAAGACTAAACGGCTGGCTAGATTTAAAGCTCTAAAAGTCCAGTGAGAACATTTATTTTTTACGTTGGCGAGGATTTTCTCCCAATGCTCTTTCTTCCAGGGTTTGAGAGTCAGAGGATCCCCTAAATATTTCGAAGGTAGGGAACTAATCCTGAAACCTAAAAGCCGGGCTAGGTGAGATTGGACAGCTGGGTGGGTATTGAAAAAGAAGATAGTTGATTTAGAGAAATTAATTTCCATACCTGAGGCTTGGCTGAAAAGGTCAAGGATTTCCCTATAAGCAATCGCCTCCTTCACTGTGGGAGTTCCATGTAACATAGTGTCGTCTACAAACTATTGGTGCGTGGTGGCCCGAAGGGATGTTATAGGCTTAAGACCTTGTATTTTACCTTCCGCTTTCTTCTTAGCTATGGTTCGACTGAGGCCTTCCATAAGGATAATGAAGAGAAAAGGTGATAAGGGATCCCCTTGCCTAATTCCTCTGGAAGGGGCGAAGGGATCAGAGGGAGCTCCGTTGACAAGGACAGAATACCTTGGAGATCTGATTAGAGCCATGATCCACTTAATCCAGGTACTGCAAAAGCCAAACGCTTTTAGAACTTCCTCGAGGTATCTCCAGCTGACTTTGTCGTAGGCCTTTGACAGGTCCAGTTGCATAAGCATACCTGCTACTTTCCTTGAATGCAAGGAATGTATCATCTCCTGAGCTAAAAGGATGTTGTCGAAAATTTGTCTGCCCTCCACATGTCCCGATTTCTCTTCAGAGATGATACCTGGGAGAATCATTTTCAATCTGCTGGCTATCACTTTTGATATAATCTTGTATATGACGTTACATAAGGCAATGGGTCTGAATTTGTCAGGGGTTTTGGCTTCTTCAATTTTAGGTATGAGAGCAAGAAAAGTAGAATTGAGGGATTTGAGAATAGTTCCCGATCGTCTAGAATCTTCCACTGCCTCCCATACATCCTGTTTGACAGTGCTCCAGCAAGCTTTGTAGAAATTGATAGTGAACCCATCTGGCCCAGGAGCTTTATCATTGGGCATGCTTCTGATAGCTTCCTCTGTTTCCTCCATGGAGATCTTCCTGCATAAGGCCCAGTTTTGGTCAGCAGTTATGATTTTCGGGATGGCTTCCGTCAGATCCTTGATAGCTTTCTCCCTGTTTATGTGAGGTTCCTGAGCAATCGATTTAAAGTGATCTGAGAGCAGAGCAGATATTTCATTGTGATTTTTTAGGATTTCCCCTGTATCATTTTTCAGTTCTACGGTCTAGCGCCGATCTGTGGAAGAATTTGGTGTTCATCTCCCCTTCTTTTAGCCACTGAATTCTTGATTTCTGTTTCCATAAGGTTTCTTCTTGAGCGCAGCGATTGTGCCATTGCTGCGAGAGAATTTTTTCCTGCTCCAAAGCTTCCGCACTAAGGTTTCCTGCTGTTCCTTCTTTGCGGATCTGCTCCAACTTATTCTCGAGAGTTATCTTCTCCTGGAAGATATTACCAAAGACAGTCTTGTTCCATTCTTTTATTTGCTGTTTAGTCATTTTTAGATTCTTTTGGAGATTGAACATTTTGGATCCACTGTACTCCAAAGGTTCCGACCACCATTTCTTTACCATCTCGTCGAAGTTGGGGTGGTCCAACCAGAACTTTTCAAACCGAAAAGGTCTATTCCTGGCGGTGCTAGAAACTTCCGCGATGAGCGAGATTGGCCAATGATCCGATCCCCCACCGGGAAGGATGTCTGATTCAACTGTGGTGTCGTCCATTATAATGCTTTCTGAGATTAAGAATCTGTCCAGGCGGGAGGCTATGAGCTTATCACCTCCCCTTCGATTGTTCCAAGTGAAGGAGCCAGATTTGGGGAAAACATCCACCAGTTTGGCTGTCTCAATGAAGGTGATGAAGGCTTCCGCATCTCTTCTTAGTTTTCTTAGACCTCCTTTTTTTTCCAACAGGGTTGTAATCATATTGAAGTCACCCCCCAAAATTCACTTTGAACTTGGATATCTTCTGATTAATTTATGTAGGGTATCTAAAAAGGATAGCTTGTCTTCTAGTTTCTGAGGACTATAAACATTGATACAGAGGAAGGAGTTAGAGTTACCTATGGGTTGAAATGTGGTCGCCAAGAAGTGCTTGTTGGCTTCAGTGGAAATCATCTGGATATTCCTTGCATCCCATATAGTGGCAAGGCCTCCTTCTCTGCCTTGACTTTCAATCTCTAGGATTTCCATGTGGCCTCCCAATTTCCTGCATTGATTGGTGATGTTGGAGCTGCTGCATTTTGTTTCTTGTAAAAACATGATTTCTGGTCTGTGACATTGAATCTTCCGCTTTAAAATCCTGTGTTTTGCCTGGCTGTTGAGCCCTCTGGCATTCCACGAGATTATCTTCATATAAAAACTGATTTTCAATGGAAGAAATCGAAGGCTGTGAGTGCCTTCATTTTCCCTGAATTTAACATGATCATGCCTAGCTCTTGTAGTGCTTCCCCGCTTGTTTTTCGACCTCTTCTTTTCTTTTTTTTGGAGCTGGATGTTTTCCATAGGGGGCTTTTTGAATGGGAACTGTTACCTTTGCCACACCTAGCTTCCTTTTCTGCCTATCCATTAGAGATTTTTGCCTTGCTATGAAGAGGTCATTAACTATTTTGAGCTCTTCCTCCGACGCGTTTTCTATCCTTTTGGTTTTCCAGTTTTCGGCCATTGCTGGTAGGTTTGGACCTTCTCTTGCTAGCGCATTCTCCCATTCTTGATCTTCGCTGCCAGCATCACTCATTAACATGTCCGTATCTTCCCCCGTATCCTCTGTTATTTCCTGCATTTGAACCTCATCAGTGAAGTTCTCAGCCTGCAAGTCCTTCTCTGTGGGGGTGTCTTTTCCTTCATACTCAGCTCCTGAAGTTGGAGCTTTGTGCTTTTCTTCTGAATCAGTCTCCGGGTCTAGGAGCACAAACGGGTTGTTATGGATATTTCTTACCCCGTGTCCTCTGATATTCTTTCGTCTATTTGCTCTATGTTTGGATTTGGGTTTGAGGAAGACTTCCATATCTTTGTGGGCTTGAGCTGAGACGGTTTCTTGCTCCTTCTTTAGCTTTGGGCAGTCCCGTAGCAGATGCCCATGTTCGTGGAATTTTCGGTAGCGAAAGGGAATCTTCTCGTAGTCAATATCCTGGAAGTATTCCTTGTCCCTGTATTCCAACCAGAGTCCTTTGTGAAGGGCTCCGGAGACATCCATTTTGACGCAAATCCTGGCATAAGAAGTATATCTTTTCTGGAGAGTTGCTTTAGAGGCTTTGATGAAAGTACCTAGTTTGTCACCAATTTGTTTCAGAGTCGTCAGACCCCAATAGTCTATTGGAAGAGAAAAGAGACGTATCCAGACTGGGACTTGGGTGAAGGATTCCTTCTCCGGGGCGAAATTTGGCTTCCAGGGTCTCATGTACAAACCTGCTGAAGCCATAAAATACGGGCCACCTTCAAAAATGCGATCCTTGTCTTCTAGGTTGGAGAAGACCACAGTGAAAAAGCCTTTGGCTCCTAGGTGAAGTTGAACATCTCCTCGAGGTTTCCAGTGCAGTTTTATCCATTGACACAAAGCTTTCTCCAAAGGCCAGATGCCCATGAACTTGCAGATGATGACGCATTCCGCCATGTGCTCCCTCTAAGCTTGGATTTCTGGGTCCGTGATGACTACCCGTAAGCTTTTGGTCTTTTTTGGTTTGCAGGCCCCATTACTTGGAGATATAAAGTTGGGGTTTGAACTAGGTTCCCCCTCCTTATCTGGCCCGCCTTGTCCGTTTCCTGTTTGCTTTCCTTCATCCTACCCTTGTCGTTTCCTGTTTTCTGAGGACTTGTTTATTACAGGAGTTTTGTCTTTAGCGCCTTTCAGGTTATCAGTTTATGGGCTTGTGCCCTTCGTTGTTTCTTTAGTCTTGTCAGTGTTCCCTTGGGATTGAACCCTGTCTCCGCTGCCAGATTGATTGCTGTTATCGAGCCCTGTGATTCTGACTCGTTATTTTCTTTCATTATTCTATTTCTGTAGGACTATCTTCTTGAAGGTAGGGGCCCCACTGGACCCCTCCGCCTCCATGCTATTGGTCAACCACTGACCCCGACGAGTCAGGGCTGCAAGGCGAGAGAAAACTGCCTCCAGACCCGCGAAAAGCCTGACTTCTTGAGAGACTTAGCCGCGAAGGACTTACGGAAGCCAGCCTAAGCAACATTCAACAACTATCGAGAGAGCTACGGCAAGAAACGAGCCTTGCACACAGTGTCAAACCCTAGCAATTGCCATGAGAGTCGAGTTCTTCTATTTTTAGTAGTTGTTAGGATAGAGGGTTTAGATATACTTCAAAAGTAATTATAGCTTTTTTCTTTTAGATTTAATTAAAAATGTTATAAAATTAAATTAAAATAAATTATTTCTAAACTATTTTTGATTTAGAAATAAGTTATGGTTTTTGGGGTTGTGGTGTTGATAAGCCATGGTATTGACCCGTGGTATTGTAATAGAATAATTAATATCCTAAATCCATAACATAATAATCAAAAGCCTAGATGGCCCATGGTATTATGATTTTTTTCGCTTCCATTGTCTCCACAGTTATGCTCCTATGACTCTCTATTTTTAGCAGTTGTGCTTTTATGACTCTATTTTTAGTAGTTCTGAGGATAGAGGGTTTAGATATACTTCAAAAGTAATTATAACATTTTTTTCTCTTATATTTAATTAAAAATGTTATAAAATTAAATTAAAATAAAGTATTTCTAAAATATTTTGATTTAGAAATAAGTTATGATTTTTGGGGATGTGGTGTTGATAAGCCATGGTATTGACCCATGGTATTGCAATAGAATAATTAAAATCCTAGATCCATAACATAATAATCAAAAGCCTAGATGGTCCATGGTATTATGTTTTTTTCCTTCCTCTCCCCATTTTTTTCGGTCCTCGCTTTCTCCCCTTCTATCTATCTTTTTCTTCTAGGTATGGCCGATGATATTGTAAAAAAACATATTTAGAAGTTAATAATGAATGGTAAATATTCTCAATTAAAAATCTTGTCATATTGTAAATATTAAGTTTTTATCTACTTATGGTTATGGAATCTTTATTTTAATTTATATGGTAAAATGGATGTTAATTTATAAGTACTATTTATATGTTATATATTTTAATGTGATGTATATTATAAATGTTATTTTATCTAAAAGACTGTTAATAATTCTTAATAAAAAAAAATTTATAAAATATCTAACATCTCACATCATCTCACATTAACATCTAATTGTAAATATTAGTTTTATCTAATTATGGTTATGAATCATATTCTGAATTTAATATGGTAAAATGGATGTTAATTTATAAGTACTAATATATGTTATATATTTTAATGTGTAGGTATTAATATTTTCTTTTACCTAAAATTGTAGAATTATGTTAAAAAAAAAAATTAATAATATGTTTTTTATAAAATATCTATCTCACATTAATCCCAATGAAAACTCAAATTTTGGGTTTAATAATAACTATGTTAGAAACCGACTTCTATTTAATATTAGACTCATTTAAATGATTAGAGATATCGCTATATAAGATACCTAGTCACACTTCCACTTACAATCCCAACACCAACAATCAAATAATATATAAATATATAATATATATTATATATAATAATATATATATTAATATACTATTATATAATATATATAAACAACTTAAAATATAAAACCTTAACATAAAACTCTCTAATATATCACATAAAACCTAAAGAAAACTACTCAAGAAAATTGATTCAAACATAATTCTTTTTTTTGCTAAGGCAAGAAAAAGACCTTCTATTTCATGTAAATAGGCAATTTACAATATATACAAACATCCAACACCCTCTGTGGACTAGCGCCAACCAGAACGTTGCCCTATAGAATAAGACACTCCCACCCTAGAAAAGTACCCTCCAAACTCTTTTAGTTTCATACAAAAAAGGAGAAACAGGAAAAGTTGGGCCCATGAGCGAACCACAAAAACCTCGAAAACTACCCATTAGCTGGTCTCTTTGAACACTGTTGTTCATATTCCTCTCTTAATGTGACAATGGAAATAAAAATTGCTTCTGAAAGAAGCCAAGTGTTTAACCTCCTGTGCCATGAAACCTCTTGATCAATCCTGACTGTTGAATGGCTTTGCATAAATGGATGGTTGTGCTTGATATCGCTCAACCGGATGGTGTCGACCTTTAAGGTGCGATGAGGGTGGTTTTCGAATCCAACCATACACCACATTTCACGCTTTGTATGGTATCGTTTCCCATGCTCCAAAACCACTTTTTGTTGGGAAGTGGTGGGATCCCCTGAAAACCGCTCAATCAGCTGTATTTCCACCGAACCATGGAAATTAGGATGCAGAAGCCCCCATCTCCACTGCCGAAGGTTTTTCCCGAAATCTTTTTCCTAGATTGAGGAAAACTTTTTCCTAACACAGGGGATTATAGAAGAAGAAATAATCCAATCCACCATAATTAACCAAGTCCAGCCTATTACCTGTTTGACCCAAATGAGAGAAACCAGCCAAGATCTAAACATCGAGACCTATCCTTCTTTGGTTTTGTTCCATAATGCTTCCTTATCCTTTTCCGCAAGGTTGTGACTGTGGGCTTTTAAAATGCTTTGTGGTAGAGCTTTCCACCCCGTCGGAGTTCTGTTTTCCTTGCATCTAACACCTTGGTTGGCCAAGAAATTTGCCAGATTATTATCCTATCTTCCCACATGATTGAACCTGATAGAGTTAAGCTCTTGTAGGTGACCCTGAATTTTCTGGAAAACAAGAATCAATTTCCAGTGCTGAGAGACTTTCTCTGGCTTAATGTCACAGGGAATTCCTTTTACTGAGTTGATCAAAAACTTTGAGTCGGGTTCAATGATCACGTTGTGACAGTCCTCCTGCTTCAAAAACTCCAGGCCTTGCTCCATCGTCATTAATTCTACCATGTTATTGGTAGCTCCTCCTAAATGACAGTGGAAAAGAGAGAGTATGTTACCTGCTTCGTCCCTCACAACTCCCCCATAGCCTGCTTTACAGGGTTACTCTTTGAGGCACCATCGACATTGTATTTCAAAAAGCCTCTTGGAGGAGGTTGCCAGTACTCCTTTTCAGAAACCTATTTATTAGCTGGTTTTTTCTGGTCTGGTAGGATGATCTCCCGCAATCCTAACAGCCTGAGAGTTCAAATTTCACTACCTAAGGGAGGAATTTTGGGAAGATTCCTGATTAAAGAGCTGACCCCTGATCTGCTTTAAGATATGCTCAAACAGTTAAGAGCATGACTCTTTTCCTCTTTGAAGATTCTCTTGTTCCTTTCTTTCCATACATTATAAATAATAAAACTTGGCATAAGAGCCTAAGCTGGGTTGAGAACTTCATTATCTGAAAAGTGTCTCCTCCATCTGATTAGGGTGTTAATAATACTCTTTTTATCCCTGTCTGACTGTTGAAAGATGTTGGCAAATGCATCCCACAGCCTAGAAGTGTAATTACAACTATTGATAATGTGTTCCATAGTTTCCTCTTGGGCTTCACAGAGCTTGTAGATGGAAGGTCCTACCACGCCCCTGTTTCTAATGTTGTCCTAGGTCAAGATTTTCCTATGATGAACCAACCACATGAAGAGTTTGATTTTCATCCACCCTTGGTGACTCCAAAGGTTCAGCCAGGTTCGGTTTGGAGCCTGGGAAACTAGCTCTAGGAGAATATATTTTGCTTCCTTGATATTGAAGATGCCTTTACTATTGTTTCCCCATCTGAGTTGGTCTTGTCCATTAGAAACCAAGATCACCCTTTGATCCAAATTTTTCCCAAGAGCCTCTGCCTTTGTTGTCAGAATTCCATCATTCTTACATTCTATATTCTTCCAGTTCCTCCATTTATCATTGTTGTGTGTACTATCCCAAACATCTTTCACTCTTTTCAAACCTTGGGTGTCAGTTTGATGTTTCAGGTTCAAAAACTCCTCTTCTAATAGTCTTGGTTCTTGTTTCCATTTGTCCTCTCGGAAAAGCGCCAGGTCTCCCTCTCTAATTTCCTAAAAACTATTTCTTTGAACTAAACCTCTCTTCGCCCAGGCTTTGTTCCAGATAGCTAAGCATTTTATGTTTCCAGACATCCTTAGGAGGTCAATGTAATGCCAAGAGCTGGAAAATTTTTCTTTCCATATGTTTTCCCATTGTGCCTTAGAATTTTTCACCCAATGCCACCATAGTTTGGCTCCTAACACTTTACATAGGATCTCTTGGTCATCTAAGCCTAAGCCCCCACGATTCTTGGGTTTACAAATATTTTCCCAAGAGACCAAGGCCCATTTTTTCCTAGTTTCCTCCCTACCACAAAGAAAGTCTCTTCGTATGTTTATAAATTGATGCAAGACTCCTATGGGGGCAGGTATTGCTGAAAGCATGAAAATTGGAATTGATTGGACCACAACCTTTGTCAACACTAGTTTTCCTGTCAGATTTAAAGATTTGCTTGTCCATTTTCTGACTTTATCCTGCATTTTGGTGATCAAGGGTTCCCAAATGCTCTTGTGCAATGGTTTCGCTATTAAAGGAACTCCTAAGTACTTTGAAGGGAGGGATCCCTCTGAAAGCCTAAAATTCTAGAGATGTTTCTCTAAATAGCAATATTGGTATCAAAGAAAAAAAATTTGGATTTGGAGAGGTTAACTTCCATAGCAAAGGCCATGGCAAAGTCATTCGGAATTTGTTTGAATGCCTGAGCTTCTTTGACAGTGGGGATACCTTGTAACATGGTGTCCTCTACAAATTGTTGATGTATCAAAGCCTGATTGTTCTCCTTCAGAGTGAGACCTTGAATTCTACCCATTACTCTGGCATGCTTGATATCCCGACCAAGACCTTCCATCATGAGAATGAAAAGAATGGGAGAGAGTGGGTCCCCCTGCCTCATCCCTCTGGAAGGAATAAACATCTCAAAAGGAGAGCCACTGACCAAAATTGAAAAGCTGTTAGAGGTGACCAGGGCCATTACCCATCCTACCCAGATGTGATCAAAACAAAAATCCTTTAGCATATTCCTGATATAGGTCCAGTTCACTTTGTCATAGGCTTTTGCTATGTCTAGTTGCAAGATAATACTAGATTTCCTTATGCTGGTTAAAGAGTGAACCACTTCATGCGCTTGAATAATGTTATCCAGAATTTGTCTGCCTTCTACATAACCTGATTGCTCCCCCGATATCAGAGAGGGGAGTAGAGGTTTTAGTCTGTTGGCTACAACCATGGAAATGATTTTTTAGACCATATTGCAAAGTGATATGGGTCTGTACATATTTGGTGTCTGAGCATTTTCCTGTTTAGGGATTAGGGAGATGGAGGTATTGAGCGCTCGCAAGATGGTTCGGTTCATCCTATAGTCTTCCACCACATTCAAAATGTCCTCTTTTACAACATTCCAACAAGCTTTAAAGAAGTCTACATTAAAACCATATGGGCCTGGTGCTTTGCCATTCTGCATGTCTTTAATAACCTCACTGACCTCATCTTCTGTCACTGGTCTGTTGATATTGAAATTATCCTCTCCCATCACTAGCTTAGGTATATTCTTAGTTACATCCTTGATGCAATGTTCTATATCTGGATTATTTTCCTGGGCTATTTCACGGAAGTGTTGAATCAACTCGGCCGTTATTTCTTCATGGGATTGAAGAAGTTGTCCATCCTCCTCTTTTAATGAAGATATTTTGTTGTGTGCTCTCTTCACCATGGTGGAATTGTGAAAAAATCTAGTGTTACGCTCACCTTCTTTGATCCATTGGACTCTAGACTTTTATCTCCAAAAAATCTCCTCTCATTTACACCAGTTTTCCCAATCTTCATGATATTTCTCCACTAGATCCTTCTTGTCTTTATCAAAACCTTCCGAGATCATAGCTTGGTTGAGAACCTGCATTTTAATTTCCACCAGTTTCTTTTGTGCAAAAATATTGCCAAAATTCTTCTTATTCCATTCTTTGAGCCTTATTTTTATGTGCTTTAATCTTTTATGAAGCATAAACATTCTAGTTCCTTGAATCTGTAGATCTTCTACCCACCATTTCCTAATGTTACTAATGAAGTCTGGGTGTGCAAGCCAAATATTCTCAAATCTAAAAGGTCTATTCTGGGGGGTGCCTATGCCCTGGATCTCCATTTGAATTGGCCAGTGATTTGAACCTCCCACTGGAAGAACACTAGCTGTTATTTCCTTATCCGAAAGCATGAGATTCTCAGAGATAATGAATCTATCCAATCTGGATGCTCCCTGAGACTCTCCTCCACTCTTGTTGTTCTAGGTGAAGAGGCCATTACAAGTATCCACATCCACTAGTTTCATGTTATCTGAAAAGATCTGAAAAGCTAAGGAGTCTTTACTAAGAGCTCTGGTGCCCCCTTTTTTTTCCGAAACTGATTTTATCATATTAAAATATCCTCCCATGATCCAGGGTATTCTGGCATGTCTTTCCCTCAGATACGTTAGGGATTCTATAAAATTGATTTTATCTTCTATTCTTTGAGGTCCATACACATTCGTGACTAGATAGGTACTCCTCTCACTAACAGGCTGAATCACTACTGATAAATAATTCCTTGCAGCTTCGACATCAATTAAATCCATTCTTTGGGGATTCGAGAGTGTGAGAATACCTCCTGCTGTATTCTTTGGTTTAGCTTCGAGATATTCATATTTATTGAGCCACTTGCTATGAATTTGTCTTAGCCTTTGAATGGAACATTTTGTTTCCTAGATAAAAATCTGGAGCATCTTGTTTCATTCTATTATTTAGCAATCTCTGCTTTCTTTTACTACCTAGACCTCTAATATTCCAAGAGATGAATTTCATCATTAAATATTTGTGAAGGAGTAGCTAGTGAGATCTTTCATCCTACCAGAATCTATCATGAGCTTTCCACATTCCATCGATAGCTCATTTTCATTTTTTCTTCCTCTCTTTTTTCCTAGGTTTTTGAGTGCTAATCCCGAAGTAGATTTTACTATCTTCACTCCTTCGTTACTCAGCATAATCCCTTTTTTTTCTTTCTCCGGACACTTTTCCTAAGTTTTCCATAAATACAGTTGTTGTATTCTATTGATCTCTTCCTGGGGTAGTGATTCAACCCCTACAGATGTTCCTTGAATTAAGAACCCTTCTAGATCTAGGTTTTCTCTTTCTAGAATCTCCTGCAGTTCTATCTCCTCTAGATCCATTTCACTCTGTATCATTTCTTGGTCCATCTCTGGTTCTGTATCACTCATTATTATTTGTTTCTGCTTATTATTTTCTTGAGTTTGTTCACAGTTACCTTCCTTCTTCCTCTCCCCCGTACTTCCTTCCCTTGCTTGATTTTCTGCTACTCTTTCTTCGTCCTCTAACAAAACTTGGAACAGGTTCTGCGTGCTTTGATATCCGTCCTTTTGTTGTAACTTTTTCCCTCTTTTTCCGCCTTTTCCTTTATGGACCACCTTGTGAAAGCTATCCTGGTCTTTTATTGTATTAGTTTTGCTATTATTCTCTGCTTTTCTAAGAGGACAATCTTTGAGAAGATGCCCATGTTCATGACATTTATGACATCTGAACAGAATATGATAATAGTCCATCGTTTGAATCCATTCTTCATCAAAAATATCCAGTATTACCTCATCCGGAAGAGCTCCTGATAGATTCATCTCCACACAAATCTTGGCAAAGGAAGTATATTTTCCTCTTCTAGTAGCTTCTGAGGTTTTGATAAATTTACCTAACTTATTGCCTATGGCAACTAACAATTCAGGTTGCTAATAATCCAGAGGTAAGGAATAGAGTCTTACCCAAACCAGGACCGATGTGAAAGTTTCCCTCTTGAGGACAAAGTTCATCTTCCATGGCCTCATATAGAGACCTGCTCTTGCGTAGAGGTAGGGACCTCCTTCAAACACTCTATCTTTATCCTCGATATTTGTGAACACCACTGTAAAGAAACCATTTGACCTAAGGTGTAGATCAATGCTTCCTTTTGGTTTCCAGTGATACTTGATCCATGTTTGTAAGGATTTTTCTGTGGGCTAGAGTCCCATGAATTTGCAAATGATTCATAGGTTTGCATGTGCTCCCTATGCGCTTGCAGCGGAGGATCATTTAAAATAACTTTGGGTGTTATTTTAGCTTTGGGTTTACAAGGCCCCTTTTGTTTTTTCTCTATTGTTTCCTATTTTTTTGTCCTCTTCATAAAGTAATTCTAAAAAAATAAAAAATTTTAAATTTTTGATATAACGCTAAATATAGTATTATTTAATCAATTAATATTATATTTAGCCAATTTAATTCAATAAAAATATTTCTCATAATTTAAAAGCATAACAAGATTTTAATTTTTAACATAATCTAAACCTAATATTAAACATAATATTATATTTAACTCAATTTGATTTAGTAAAAATCATTTCACACTTAAATTATGCTACACATATTGATGCTTCCAGCTCGTCTTGTGTTTGTCTTCGTTATATACTTTCTTATATTCAGGTCTTCCTTACATGCTTTATATAAATATAATATACTTTAGACTATAGAATATAGCATAAAGAAGACAAGATATATTAATATTATTTTAGTAATCTATATTAACGGAAATGTATTAAAAATATATATAATTTTAAAATATAATATTATATTTATATGTCATATATTTATTTACACTTTCAGGTAACCTTAGAAATAGTACTGCCACATCATCCTCATCTTACTACCTAAATATATTTTTATATCTAAATAATAAAAATATTATTATTATAGATATATATAATAAATATTAAATAAATAAAACAAATGTAATTTATAACCAATATCACTATAAACTTTAGTTAAGAACATGAGACATCCATAAAGTTTCAAATAATTAACCGTTAGATAAAAAAGGGTTTAACAATACACAAATTCCAACTATCCTACAACAAGTCTACGACAAACGATTATGTTGCATCATAATTCATCTGACATTATAAGTATGTAGTCATAAAAGCCTTACCAAAATATTTAATGCACAATTTTATGATAACTTAAATAAAAAAACATTTTTAATATCTTAATAAAATCGATTATTTATAATATTATTTCTTATCTAAAACATGGTTTATTTTTTATTTTTTAATTGTTTGATTAAAAAATTACATATTTTGGCGACTATTTAAATCTAATACATATTCTCATAGGTCGAAATCTCAATATCATGTCACCCCATCACTAACTAATACTTTGTGTTGAAAATGTGTGTTGTGTTTAATACAATTTATGAAATAAGTTATTAAAATAATATATTGTTGTTAAAAAAATTAGGTATTTACGATTTTTCTTATCAAAATTATTTCTAAATAACAAGATAGCAAAAAAAAAGTGTCATATGGATGATTTAAATTTTAGTTTCTAATTTATGTTTTTTTTTTTATCATTGTGGTGTATTTATAATTGAACTAATTTAGATGTATTTTAATTTCGAATTCATTAATTTCAAAATAGATTTACACTTAATGAGAGATACTTGAGATTTGATCTCTTTCACTTTTTGGTTGATTTATTAAAATATATTAATAAGTTTTCTAAAATTTCAATATAATTATTAACAATTAGGAAATGGATTGTAGAGATTGAACAACCATATAATATTTTAGAATATTTTTAATAATATATACATAAATTAAAGATTGATATTTGTTTCCAAAATAGTTGTGCTTTTCTTGTTTCCAAAATAGTTGTGTTTTTCTATTTTTAATTAAATTTGTTAATTAAAAATTTTGTGATTTGAAAAAGTGTCATGAAATCATTTATGGTTTTTGGGCATGTGTATTGGTAAGCCATTAGTATTGCTCATGGTATTATAATAAAGCTTATTTACAAATTAGAAATCTCGATGATTAAAATCTTGTAACATTTTTCTTCAAATATATATATATATATATATATATTGTGTGTGTTGTTAACTTATATCTATATATATATATTATATATATATATGTATATATATATATATATATATATATGTATTATATATATATATATATATATGTATATATATATATATATATATATATGTATATATATATAAATATATTATTTCAATAAGTATTGAATACTCTAGGAATTTACCTTGTGACTTGAATTTTAGTTTCTTACTCTTTTACATTGAAATTATGATTGAAAAGCTAAGAGGGATAAATAAATAGAAATATTGGTGTAAATATTTATTTTCAAATAAAAGAAGAAATGTTTTTGGTATGTTAATATTCTTGGAAATATGCTAACGCTTACATGTGAGATTAACTACTAACTATAAGGAATCAGTTGAAATCACTTATGCCCTAAGAAGGAAGGATAGAAAAGAAGATAAAATCTCATTTTTCCATTATTATTGAGGAAAATAATTGGTAGAGATAGACCACTAGAAAATTTCATGATTGGAGATAATTGTCATGTGATGGAACATGCACCAAACTAATTGTGGGAGATAAAGACATTCTACTTGAAAATAAAATGAATGGGAGAGGAAGGTGATTTTGAACCTAGAGGATTAGCAGGATGTTGCTAGGGGTTCATGTGAATTTTTTAGTGATTTTGAACTTAGAGGATTAGCAGGATGTTGCTAGGGCTTCATGTAAAATTTTTAACAAGGATTTTTGCACAATTTCCTACATATAGAAGTGAAGCTCAGGGAAACTAACAAGAAAGTTGGTTCAAGGTTGGGAGGAAAGTAGAAGCCTTTAACTTATTCCCTAAAAGAACTTAGATAAGTAAACGAATGATTTAACTTGTGAATAATAGAAATGTACATGTTGAGACTCTTTAGGAAAAGATAAAGCATATGGTTATTATGAAAGATAGGGATTCTAGAAAATCATAGACTATTAAATGAAAAAAAAATTGATGTGGAACAAATGACACGAAAATGACATGAATATTTGTGTAATAGGATATGAAAATTGTTGTTTGGTTATTTGTGCTTGTTCCATGGAAAGAAAAAGTGCCTAAGTGCTAGGAAAAAGGAGAGTGAGTGCTAGGACAAAATCCCTTTTTGTCACTAAGAGGTTACCTAGAAATTCCTCTTCAAATTCTCTAAGTGGAAAGAATGTAAAAATATAAAGACATGGTAAAATTATTGATTAGACAATCTCTTGAACAAGTAGTAAGTCTAGATATTTATACATAGACATGAAATTGAAAGAAAGGCTTACTGACATCAAAATGTGTGTTTTAGAAAGAAGTTACCTAGAAATTCCTCTTCAAATTCTCTAAGTGGAAAGAATGTAAAAATATAAAGACATGGTAAAATTATTGATTAGACAATCTCTTGAACAAGGATAGTACTCAGTAGTAAGTCTAGATATTTATACATAGACATGAAATTGAAATAAAGGCTTACTGACATCAAAATGTGTGTTTTAGAAACAACAGAATAAAAGAAATTGCAAATATATGTCTATATTTAGAACTAAGACCAAAATTTGTGATCATGTCTAGGTTAGTTGTGCATACTTATAGAAAAGAAGTATATTTTTTCATATTCCCAAGTACAAATAGTCAAACAAAAGTGAGTTAGGGCTCACAAGACGTGAAGAAGTCGGCCATTACAAGTGCACACTAGGTTTCTGGCCTAGTATATATTTCATTAAAATAAATTACAGTAATTTCATGCCAAGAAAGAAGTAAATTCATATATTTGGAAAAAATTAATATGACTCCATACATTAAGAGCAGAGAAAATAACTATATATCTAGTAAAAGTAAAATGTGTATTGAAACTTTAAACTAAATATACTATAAAATCAATTAAAAAGACTAAATCAATTAAACTAGTTGAGTAAATTGAGTTATTATTTTTCTGGAAATTTTAAATATAAAATAGTAACATATAGAGAAAGAATATACTACTATACAACTATTCAGAATAAAATGTATTTTAAAAAATTATACTACCCTTTCTTATAACTAGAACAAATAGTTTTTCAAAATAGCCATATTAGGATAACATTCCTAATTTTAATTAAAGAGTAAATCATAACTATTGTTTTGGAAAATAAAAGATACAACTATACGAGGGTTCTTGGGATATTGAGGTAAGTAAAAGATGTTGCATTAACAACCCTCGCAGGGAGGGAGAACCTTTATACATTAGAAAATAAATCCCTAGAGGGCTGCAACAAATAGTATATAAAAAATGGGTCGTGTCCTCCAGAATGTTTAGCACTTTTTCTAACAGAGAGGAGGTATTTTATGGCAAGAATAAAGCCCTAGCTCCAAATTAAAACCTGAGTATACAATACGACTAACCAATAGTAAGCTGGAGGGACGTTGTAGCATCAAAGACCTAATAGAATTAAAAGGTGAAATAAGAACCTGTAGCCATTGAAGTAAAAACCAAAATGAAGGAAAGGAATCCTCGAAACCTTCCAGTATGTTTTCATTTATAAATAAAAATCCCGTTGCTACTGAAGCATGCGTGGGAGGAAATGAGCATGGTCAACAATTGTTCCAGTTTTCTAAAAGGGTTTGGCAAAAGGAAAGAAAAATGAAGAACATTGGGTTCAATTTATTATACGTGTGGATGTAGAGCAGAGACATCATTTTCAATTTAGCTTCATTAACAAGCCATATAAGGAGTCAAATAAAATCGCTTGAGAAACGATAACATCAAGGCTAGGGTTTGATCAACTTACGATGATGAATCTCTCCATAATAACCTCTTAGAATGGCCAAACTCAAACCAAAAACCCTTTGAAACATTAGCGTGATGATGGAGAAACATTAATGAAGATATACGGCACTACGAAGACAGTGACGTAGTGGTTAAAGACTAATGGAAGATAGCGATAGCATAAACTAAAAACCCATAAAAAAAACAAAAGAGAACCAATTACCGAGGAAAATTACTAAGTGGCAGAAATAAAGCCACACCAGAATGAGGCATGTGATCCCAAATTGGGCTGGGATGGTTCCGAGTGAAACCAACTGGAAACTTGAAAGCAAATTCTTTAAAAAGCGGGTAAAAACGCCCTTGTTTACAGTATAGTTTGGAAGAAAAATTCCAGAGCTCACTTGCACCACCTGTGCCATAACACAATGAGTCAATGGTGGCAGGGTTTGGTTCCGCAGTTACCCCAACCATGACCTAATCAATCTACACCATTGATTTTTCATGAAAAATATTCACTCTCAAAAAAAAACTAGATGGTTAGGGTACATGGGAACAGTGTGACCCAAACCCACAAAACCAAACAAATATCACCTGAAGCTCTCTTATGTGGAAGCCATTGTTGATGGGGTAAAGGTGTATATTTAATGTTATAATATACATATCAAATATACAATCATGCCATACATTGGTGGTATGCAGTGCTTTGAAAGTTATAAGACTCCTACCATTATAATAATATAAGTGATAAACATAGACATGGAGTTCAAGAGGTGAGGCCTACCATGATTGATATGAATACTATATTTATTTAAAGGTAAACATATATTTGTGTGTGTCTTGTGAAAAGAATTAAAAGAATGTGTATATGTAGCTATTAAAGACAATCTCAAAAGAAATAATTGGAGGAAAAAGGAATCCAAATCTTGGTAACTCAGGATTTCACCATAATTCCAATTTAAACAAAGAAATAAAGAGTATGGAAAGTATGTATAAACATGTTATAATGAAATTTCAGTGAGAGAAGAACAATAGGATCATCAAATGTTATTGCAAACAATAAGTAATGCATATTCAAGTAGCTCATACAATGATTATAAATAATGATTGATTATGTAATTTTGAAAAAAGTTGTACCTTATAAAAAAACGATTGTGTCAATTTCCAGGATAAATTGATTTTTCTGTGTAGAATGGGGAGATATTACAGATGGTATTAGAACAAAACAAAACGGGTTAAAATACTGTGACTTTTGAATTGAATACTCTTTTATTAATTAAATAAATGTTTATGTTTATATAGAATAAGAAAATCATTGAATGAGACAAATAGAATAGCATATCCACATGGAGGTAGGTGTATTGGAGAAGAAAAAAATTATGTGTATTAAGGACAACAAGCACAAGTACCCAGGAGGGAGCTATTAAATATGATGAAGGAATTGCATAAAAAAATTGTAAATTTATCTATAAGACATGAACAATTATTGAAAGCTAGTGCTAAACAAGAGCAACTTATTAACAATCTCACTCATAAATCCAATCCCATAAAAGTAGAAACAATGAGGGATGAGGAGAATAGAGGAGAAACATATAAGAGGAAAACTATTGAGCATATGTAGAAAAGTAAGTAGGAAAAATATGAAGAAGGGAAGGAGCATAACTAAAAGAAAATCATACAAAATGAGGAAAGAAGATCGAAATAGAACTCCATGGAGAATTCAAAAATATCAAAACCCCAACTTATGATGGAGAGAAGGAAGAAGAAGTTAAGGCATGGCTTCTCAATATTAATAGATAATTTCAAATGTATGAGTATTCTACAGAGTTAAAAGCCAGGCTGGCTACTTATCAGTTGTAGGCAAAACCCTCTCTGTGGTGAGAGGAAATGAGAAACGTTCACAACTTAGATGGTAGGGAGGTTAATCAGAGGAATATTAGTGGTTGTTTAAGGTAAAGTAGTTGATTAAGTGTTATTTTTACAATAAGTCTAAATAACTCCATGGTCTAAAATTGGGCTAGATACTGATGAACAAATTAGTAACCAAGTTCACTCACATGTTACAATATATGTCATACTTGAAAGAAGAAAAAAAAGGTACAACAATTTCTAAATTGCCTTCCACTCTCCTTTAAAGATAAAATTGAATACAATGATTCAAAAACCATGGACGAATTGATTAGGAATGATAGAATATGCTATCAACAAGCCAAGTGGAGAAATAAAAATTTAAAAACTTGGTATAATAAGAAGAAAGATAGAATGGATTAGTGTGGAAATTATAGGACATTTAAACATCCTAGTAAAGGTGGTCATAACCAAAAATTTAGTATAAACAACAACTAAACACTAGTACAATAAAACTAGACTGAAAATGGGTCTAAATCGACATAAATAAGTAGTAAGGGAGTTAATGAAAAAAATAGGGAACCTTTAAAATGTTGAGCATTACGAATTTATAGTATTACCTTTTGGACTTGTCAATTTAGCACTACTTGCATGTGTTTGATGAATATTATGTTCAATAAGTTCTTGGATAAGTTCATATTAATTCTTATAAATGATATTCTAATATATTCCAAGACCTGGCAAGAACATAAGTATCACTTGGACATAGTGCTAGAGACACTACATGAATACCAATTATATGCTAAATTTAGCAAGTGTGAATTCTACGAGGACAAGATAGAATAGCTTAGGCCTGTAATCTCAAAAGATGGGATAGCAGTGGATCACAAAAAAGTAAAGGTCATTCTTGATTGGTAAGTCCCAAAAGATATGGTTGATATAAGTGCATTTATGTGAATTATTGGTTATTATCACAAATTTATATATGGTTTCTGCAAGTTAGCGTACCCTTTAACCTCCTTGCAAAATAAAGGAGTTAAATTTGTGTGGACATAAATATTTCAAGAAAGTTTTGAGAAGGTTAAACACTTACTTACTATTGCCACAATCCTAAAAATAACAAACCAAGATAATGAATTTCTAGTATGAATTGATTCTTGCTTGGAGGGCCTTGGAGGTGTGCTCATGCAAGAAGGAAACATGGTTCCTATGAATCCCAAAAACTAAGGTAGCATGAAAATAATTATGCAGTCATCCATGCACATTAAATGCTGACACATTCGCTGATTAGTAAGAAATTTACTTTGCTTATAGATCACATAAGTTTAAAATATATTTTCAGCTAACCTAACATGAATCTGAGGTAGGCCAGGTTGATGGGCTTCATAAGTGAATATAATTTTGACATTAAGCACATAAAACAAAAAGAAAACAAGGTGGAAAATGTGTTGAGTTAAACTTTAAAACAAATATGTGAGGTGACAGTGAGCAGAATTGAAATATATTTCATTGAACAAATAGTGAAGGGAACAATCGAAGACCATAATTATAATCAGATTCATGATAATCTAAGTGAAAGTGGTCAAACAAAGCACTATGATTATGCAATTAATGAAAAAGGATTGTTAGTATACAAAGACAAAATTTATATTTTAAATGTATATTAAATTAAAAGATCACTATTGGATGAATACCATAAAAAAACATATGCAATAGATCTAGGATATCATAAAATGAGTATTGCTCTTAAAAAATAATTTTTCTATCCAACAATGAAAAAGGAAGTGGTTGAATACTTAGCAAGGTGCCAAGAATGTTAGTTGGTGAAGGCAGAACACAAACACCCAACATGATTTTTGAATCCTCCACCTATACAAAAGTGGTGTTCAGAGGTGATATCATTATATTTTATTATTGGACTACCCATGACAAGGAGGTAAAATGAATCTAGTATCATAGTTGTAGATAACATACCTAAAGATGCCAATTTTATTCTTATACAATCTACATATATAGATACACAAGTGGGAAAAGTATGCATGAAGGAATATTTTTGACATCAAGGTGTCCCAAAGATAGTTATGTCAGATAGGGATGAAAAGTTTTCCTCAAATGTTTGGAGATGATTGCTTGATGGAATGGGTACATAGCTGAAATTTAGCACTATGTACCATCTATGAACTGAGAGGAAAATAGAAAGGGTTAACAAAGTACTTGAAGACTTGTTACACATGTATGTAATGAACCAACCAACAAAATAGGACTATCTACATTTGGTCGAGTTCATGTATGACAATGGTTATTAGATGTCACTTAAGATGAGTCCATTTGAAGATTTGTATGGAAGGAAATGTCATGTTCCTTTAACTTGGAGTTTACATGAGGATAGACTTATTCTAGCGCCAAATATACTACACAAAATGGAAGAGATGGTGAAAAGGATCAAATAGAATTTGAAAGTAGCGCGAGACAAAAAAAAGAGTTACAATGATTTAAAATGGACACATAAAGAGTTTCAAGTGGGCGAACATGTCTATGCTAATGTATGAACCAAAAGGAGCTCCTTGAAATTGCAGAATTTTTGTAAACTAGCCCCTCAGTTTTGTCGGTTGCTTGAAATATTAGACAAGTTAGGTTTTTTGGCCTACCAGTTGGCACTACCAACCCATATTAAGATTCATAATTGTTTCCATGTCTCTCTTTTAAAGAAATATATATGTGATATGACTCATATAATCGATCAGAAAGTTGTATAAGCCAAACTAGGAGAGTTCTAGGTGAAGCCACTACAAATTTTGGACTGGAGGGAGATTATTATTTGGAGTCGCCATCATCCAAGTTAAAGTGCAAAGTACTTTGACCCTGAGGAGGCCACCTAGAAAATGGAGTATAATATGAAGGAAATATTTCCTATGTTGTTCCAAAGATGATGGAAGTCTAAAAAACATCGAGGATGGTGTCCCTTTTAAAGGGAGGGGAGACATAATGCCCCTGGAAATTTGCTTTGTGACTTGAAATGTACATTATGACTCTTTTACATTCAAAATATGATTAAAAATTTGTTGGGTGTGGAGCCTGATTATCTTATTTATTCAAAGGTATTTCCTCATTGGACCTCATTTCAGAATGTGGTGGAAATGCCGCACGTTATTTGGACTACAAGGGGGGTCCAGGGTGGGGCAACACCCCCGAAGCTAAAAGTACATGTAAAATTGCCTTGTTAAATGTTGTAATTTCGTAGTCAATTTGGGTCTACAATTAGGCAGAAATCTAACGATATAAGTTATGTTTATGTAATATTCCTAGTATAAACTTTACAATGATAACAAAGACATGCACAACTAAATAACACATAAATTTTCAGAAATGCATACACATAAACCAGAAATTTCTGCAAATCCCCAGTGACCAAATTTCATTAATAATATATGTTGTAGTGAAAATTAGTTAGAGAAATTGCACCTAGGCTTGCACAAGGCAAGCTACAAGCACGAGGTGATGAGTGCGAGAAAACCAAATGGCTCGAATAATCAACACCTTTAGAAAACTATGTTGTTGCTCCATAGCTACGTTGTTGCCTGACTTTTCCCCCCTATTTTTCCACTCTAGGAGAGTTCTCCTTGCTCAAAACCTAGACAAAGCTAGAAAGGGTTTCCCTTAGTTCTAACTTTCAAAATTTGACCCTTCACAACTTCGCCGTCCAGCAAATTCGATTTTTCTTACTGTGGCTACTAGTGTCAATCTCTTCTCTCCAAACTCTAGCAATCTTCCTCAAATTTCCCTCACAATTATTTCCTAGCACCCCATCTGCAAACTCCCCCACATTATGTTGCCCTAAAAGAGTCTTACTCCAATGATTGCATAGTCATGGAGGAGATGATGCAGTCTTGTGTATGATAAAGTGAGAGAGGCATGTAGGTTTGTCTCTTTGCTGCATCTGCTCTCCATGCTCATGAAAATGATCAAAGAACACCCCTATAGCTTCTTTAGTCAATTCCCCAACAACCCAAATCCACAAACAACCTTTGAATCCTCCCTCTGTGGAGTGGTGGCTCCCAGACTGCATGCTCTACCATGGAAATTTGTGGGACCTATAGTTGATGCTCTTCTAGTTCCACTGATGAATGAAAGCCTTCTTAAGGTGGCTCTAAAATTCCACCGAAGAAAGGTTGAGCTTCTCTCCTTGGGAAGCTTTTGTGCTAAACAACACAATATTGGCTAAGATGAACAACTAAGGAAAATTTGATTTCAAATAGACAAAAGACCCCTATTTCCCCCCTCATTCCTCCCTTTTATAATTATTGACCATGCATTCCTTGTGGATCCCACCACCAATTCTATTTTCCTCAAGGAATTCAAATTCTTTGTTCCCTAAGTTTGTACTTTATGTGGGCCCCATATTCCACTATCAATTTAATCTTTCATTTTCTCTAATGTTGGTGGCCTCCATCTCCCAAAACATTAAGTGTGGACTCCCTCCACCCAGTTTTCGTAAGTTTACATGCCAAAATATTTTCCAACACCCAATTGCAAAATAGAAATTCATCTTAGAAAAATTAATTTAATTGGGGACATTATAGTCCTCCCCACCAAAAATTGCTTCTCCTCAAGCAATGCCTAAAAATATACCCTCTCGATCAACCCACCCCAACAGTCTTTGCACACAATACCAGGGTCCCAAATGTACCACTTATCCATCCTTGATCTTTGACTCATCCTTCCAGGATCCTAAGCCATCCTGATCAGCATGAGCCATCCCTTGCTCCACTTTCTATCCATCTCAGCATAGGCACCAAACGTCCCCTTCATACCACCACTAAGTAGAGAATCATGGTAGTATAAAACCCTGATCATATCCTCATGAAACTGCTCTATTGACTAGACTCTCTCGTGCACTTCAAGAATAGAGGCCTGAAGATGTAATCAAATCCTTATGGGATGGAATCGTCACCTGCCTGTGCTTCCCTTGATCTCCTCCTGCTGATCACCCTACCACACTGGTGAAGTCCACCACACCACCAACATGTAACTAAAACACAATGGAATATATGGATGACCTTCCCCTATATAAACCTGCTCACCTCCATGGGTAGTTGAACTACTAAGCCCTGCTAGACAAAAATCCCAAGCTAGTCCAAAAGGGGTATCACCATGATGTCGATGTGCCACTCTCATCATGAAGGTTTTCCCATCATGCGCAAGTTGTATCCCCTCTCCTGGTACCTGATGGAAAAATATCTGTCGAGTCCAAATGCATCTGGCCCAAGAATCCCCATGATGTCACAACCTACCCATCCAACACTGACTCTAATTTGTAGCAGCAACAATGAAAACCAGTCTTGCCATGTGACAAAGGCCTGAACGCTCTCTCACATGTCAAACAAAGTGGAAGTTGGGTCATCCTATCTCCTGCTCCCGCTCATCATGAAACAAAGTGTCGAATCAACTAGCCAAATCCCTCGATCCGATAGCCAGACTGGCTACGGCATAATCCTCACAGCTACTGGCACCAACCCGTACCAAATCTGAAGCCTTTGCGTGCAATCGATATATGGCCTCCTTACATCATGAACCAATCTGGTTCATATGATCCTACACTACCTCAGTAATATCATGTAGTGGGATTTATCACCCTGCCTCCATAAAGTGCTACCCAACACCTCCGGGAGTCTAAAAATTTGCTTGCATGTAAGGTCCACAAAATTTTGTGTATGCTCCTCAGACACCTCAAAATGTCTCAACCAAAGCGAATCATGCCTCTCTCTGAGTGTGGCATCAAGTGCGGTGCAAGTGTTACCTCTACAAAATATTAGTCTACCCCCAAGCCTGCATCCGCCAACCTGCACCTTGCCCATATGCCACAACTGGAAAGCCTATCTTCTGATGGACTATGCCTCATCCAACTATCTTAGATGGACCTCTTTAGTTCTGTTCCTCACAATGGGAGCATCAAGGAATGGCACCAAAGTTCCCGACATCAGTGTGCAATGTTGGTAAATGATAAAAGGAATCTCATATTCGACCCTATGATCAACTCGCTTTCCAAATTTTAGTGTGCCAAACCCAATGGATTTCTTAATGCCCTCGTCAGGAGATCTCTTTGGCGAAAACACCTCAATAAACTGTTGTGCATAATCATGCTCTGCTGCACACAAATACACACCCAACACTCCACTACATAGCTCTAAACTTCGTGGCACAACTACATGAACCAATGGGTATCAACAATCAATTCCATGCCACCATGTACCATAGGCCATCCCATATGTGCTCATGCATCCACCACTCTTTTAGTACACCCACCACGATGTGATCTACACCTCCTCATGTGCCTAGGTACACCTAGGTGGATCACCTCCTCACATGTACTCGGGACTAATGCTACCATGTGAAACCTCAGTAGCTCTAGTGCCCAATACATCGATGAGAAAGAATTGTCTCCATATGATGCCCTGTTCAGTGGCTTGACAATGCCACCTACTCCTACCAACTCCTTCTAAAGTATTCTAACCATCCTACAATCCCATGTCAATCCAACATGCCATGACAACTCTACCAATCCATCCTATACTTGTGTTGTCAAGAACTCTGAAGGGGATATGAAAGGTGTGTACACCCAACTACCAATTCCATCACATAGTTACTACCATGACCTATCGACTCCATGATGAGATGCAGAATCCCACTTGGAGCCTAACAACAATCTAGCCTTCGAGCTCCTCTGGTAATCCACAACCTCCTCTCAGCTATGGCCATGGATGCATCTGACCTCCTAGCCAGCTCCACTAGATACCAACTCAATATCTCTCGCTATGTAACCCTAATGGAAGGATCAAGAACATAAACTCCCATACATGGAACTAACCCTCCATCCCGCCAAGGATGCAACCTGTGTAACTCATGTCGCCTCATCTCACCATCCTGGTCAACACATAAAATATGTCAAGGCGACTCTGCCTCTCTCTCTCTAATGTATAGTGGTAACCTGCTAGTGCTACTAGCCTGTAATGTGTGACTAGGGTTGACCCATCGCTCCAATGTGCAGTCCAACAGAACCATTAGTTAACCCAACCATTCCCCAACATGAGTAAATTTGGTCATTGACTCATCGCAAACTTCTCTCATGACCTCCAACTCCTCGTTTTGTTGTAGAATGGGATATTGCACTGTCGTGGCCTTCTCTCTCAACACTAGAACGCTAGCCTAGAACTGATGAAACTAGGGAGGGTGACTATCCTCTGTAAAATCAGTCACCCCTCTAGACCCCTTCATCTGTTCTTGTACCTCCTCAATGAAAAGTATGCCTCCACACACCTCATCAACCTGATGTGGGCAGCCATCGTCTAGAGACTAGGTCATAGCACTAGGTATTTCATCAACTGTTGACATCTCATCAATATATGGCCCTATGAGTGTATGCTCTACTCCCTCAACTAAGGTGTCAGCTAGAGCTACTAAAGAGGTTGCCAACAATGGTTACTCTTGCACCACACCGAGTATATCGATGTGCCCCTCATGATCCTACATGTCCTCCACCTCAACCTTCTCCTCGAGCTTCTAACATATAAAGCCCAGTCTCCACTAGTATAAATGCTTCTTGGTCTCATCCTCTAGCTTACCTCATCCTATCCACTTCCTTTGAGGGGTTTTAGTGTCCTTTTAGTCAAATTTCTCCATGAGCCTCTCTGTGAACTCTTTGTAGGATGTCGTATGTACATGACCTAAAGGGATAAGCCCTTGATACCACCATTTCATAACATTTCCATCCAAGAGAAAAGTGGCATGTCTAATAGTGTCTACCTCCCTCATGGGGTTTAGCTGGAAATATGTGTCCAATTCTTGTACCCATTTTATGACAAAACTCCTAGCTAAACCATCAAAGTGGTTGAGGGTCATTTTTCCCTCAATGACACTTACTCTCCCTTGTGCCATGGGTTTGTCTATAGTTCACCCATCATAGTTCATACATGCCAAAATCTTCCATGATCTTGCTGGATACTCCACAACTGGCCAAGATCATCCTCTGATACCATAGTAATATTCCTAGTCAAAATTTTACAATGATAACAAAAACATGAAAAAATAAATAATACATAAAATTTTAGAAATTAATTGCTTGAACGTGGCAAGCTACAAGTATCAGGTGATGCGTATGAGAAAGCCAAAAGGATGCAATAATCAACACCTCCAGAAATCTATGCTACTATCCAAAAACTACATTTTTACCTCACTTTTCTCCCTTACATTCCCACTCTAGAGTTCTTATAAAATTCTATAAACTTAGGAGAGTGCTCATTTCCCAAAACCCAGAAAGGGTTTCCCTTAGTTCCAACATTTGAAATTTGACCCTTCAAAGCTTAGCCCTCCACCAAGTTCAAATTTTGTTACTGTGGCTACTCCTGTCAATCTCTTCTCTCCAAACTCTTGTAATCCTCCTCAAATTTCCCTCCCAATAATTTCTCGGCACCCCAGCTCCAAACTGCCCCAGATGATGTTTCCCCAAAAAGAGTCTCACTTCAATGACTACGCAGTCATGGAGCATATGATGCATTCCTATGTATGATAAAGTGAGAGCTATGTCTAGGTTGGTATCTTGTATGTAGCTGCCCTCCACACTCATGAAAATGATCAAAGAACACTCATGTAGTTTCCAAGGTCAATTCCCCAACAACCGAGATCCAAAAACAACCAGTGAATCCTTCCTCTATGTAGTGGTGGCTCTAAGACTGTGTGCTCTACTCTCGAAATGTGTGGGACCTGTAGTTGATGCTTCTTCTAGTTCTAGTGATGAAGGAAAGCCTCCCTAGGGTGGCACTTGAAGTCCACCAAAGAAAGGTTAAGTTTCTCTCCTTTGGAATCTCTTGTGCTAAACAACACAATATTGGCTCAGCTGAACAACTAAAGAAAATTCAATTTTCAAATAGACAAAAGACCCCTATTTCCCCCTCATTCGTTATTTTTATAATTCTTGGCCATGCATTCCTTGTGGGCCCCTCCACCAATTCGATTTGCCTCAAGGAATTCAAATTGTTTCTTCCCCAAGTGTGTATTGTATGTGGGCCCCATATTCCACTATCAATTTAATCTTTCATTTTCTCTAATGTTGGTGGCCTCCATCTCTCCAAAAATTAAATGGGGACTCCCTCCACCCACTTTTCCTAAGTTTACATGCCAAAACATTTTCTAGGATCCAATGGGAAAATATAAATTCATCATAGTAAAATTAATTTAATTGGGGACATTATAGTTTAATTTAGGTTTTTTTCCCTATAAGGAAACCCCTCACTATACATGAGGGAATTGTATTGTGACTATAAAGATGTGTATTCTAAATGAGGAAAAGAGAGGAGATTGTGTGAGAGCGAAGAGGAAATTATAAGAGATTTGATGTACGTTGTATCTCTTCATTTTGTTGGATAATATAAAAGGAATGGTTGTTTCTCCATGGATGTCGCCCAAATTGGGTGAACCATGTATATCTGTGTCTCTCTTATTTTATGCATTTTTTGTGTTTATTTTTTTTCTAATATATAATTTTCTAACAAAAGTTAAGAGGGATCAATGAATAAAAATACTAGTGTAAATATTTATTTTTAAACTAAAATAATAAATTATTTTGGCATGTTAATACTCATGGAAATATGTTAAAAGGCTAACATATGAAATCAACTCCTAACTATCAAGAAATGGCTAAAAATGAGCTAGGCCCAAAGGGTGCAGGAAAATAGTTTGCATAGACAGACTACCAACAATTTTCATGACTCGAGATAAATGTTAGGAGGTGGAACTTGTAGCAAAATAACAATGGAAGATAATGAAAATTGCTTTGAAAAGAAAAATAGTGTGGGAGAAAGATCAATTTTCAACACAGAGGATTAGTGGGATGTTGTTAAGTGTTTAGGAGAAAATTTAATAAGTATTTATGCACAGTTCCCCGACACATATGAGTGGAACTTGAAGGAATTAAAAAAACGTTTATTCAAAATTTGGACGAACCATTGAAATTGCAACTACTGTTGGTCTTCATAATGTAAAGTAAAACAATCATTGGTGTATTTATTATATTCATTATTATATTTATTTTTGGTCATAGCATGTTCTTCATGCTTATAGAGAAATGGATTCAAAAGTAATTTGTTACGAGTTAAAAAAATGTATTTGAGTCATGTTGCATTTGGACATTTGAATGAAAAAGGAATTTAATTTTTTGTTTGAGTCAAAGTTCACCAAATGAGCAATTTGGCCCTCCTTGGAACAAATCGGCCCAATCCTCTAGGACATACCTAGTTGAACCTCACAGATAACTATATATAAGAGTTGGTTTGACTCATTTACGAGATTATCCAATCACACAACAAGAAGAATTCTACTTAACCTCAAAAGGATAGAGGAAGTTGAATTGAAGGAGAGAGAATTTTATAGATGTGGAGGATAAGTTCTTTGGAAAAACCAAAATATTTTGTGCTACTACAGGCTCGAAATTTCGGGGGTTGAAATTTTGGAAAGATTACCAGTTTTACCTATGTTGACTTCAATTTGGACGTGATTTAGAGAAGGAATAGAATTGGAATTTTTGGTGGCAATTTTGTCTTGGGCTTAGTATTTGATATCACATTTTGATTTGGTTCTGTAAGAGAAGGATTTTTGGGTTTTCCCCCTTGTGGAGTTTTTCCATAGCTTGGAGCCTAATTTTTGGTGTCCCTTGTCTCTTTATTACCTTTATGTTTTGAACATTTGTATAATTGATTTATGAAGAGAACATAATAAGTAATAAGAAGGAGGATAACATTCAAAAGTAATTATCAAGTTAAGAGAAATCAAGTCTAATCTACTCGAGACTTGGTTTCACAACATGGTATTAGAGTTATGGTGAAGATAAGAGCATTATTAAAGAAGCCCTAAGTAAAGATAAGACTAGAAGTAATTGGAGAAAAGTCTAGTATGAAAAAGAGGCCAAGATCATAAAGGTGTTAATATCGAGAAATAATTCTACTAACCATGGAAATCATCAATCATGTCCTTATAGGACCAAGATTCATCACCTATGAAGACTAAAGAATCTTTGTGTAATTAAGGTAACAAGTTCAAAAGTTTAAATATCTATATAATTGATCCAAGGTAGGAATTTGAACTACTGTGGAAAATCCAATGCTACTTGTTCTTGGAGGTTGAACATAGAAGAATAAAATATGCATTCCTTAAAGAATACAAGGCCATAATGATATGAAGGAAAAACAATGCAATGAATCATTATATCTCTTTGAAATCAATATATATCCATGAAATACGAAATTTCTGAGACTTTATATGTCTGAGTTCAAACAAATTTTTCTAAGGTGGTATACTTTTGGAAATGTGAGGCACAAGAAGACTAGTATATTTATTAAGGTGTGATTTATAGGAAAGGATATGGGCTATGTCAAATGAAAGCTACAGGTGAAAAAATAAATATATTTAAAATAAACTGTCTAAGGCGTTATTAAGCCTCCATTTTCCCTAGATTTTCATACTTTTTACTGAATAACTCCTATGCCTGCACTGGGTGTTTATAGTAATTATTATCCTTTTTATGCATTATTGGCTATTATCTAGAATCATTTAGAGTTAATGTTTTATTGTTACAGGGATTGTCTCTCTTTCGATGATTTGAAGGGATTTTATGTGAAATTATCACTAATAATAAGTTTTCCTTGTGGCAGGTGCATAATTCCTGTTCCAATAGTTTAGTTCCTACTCCAATAGTAGAGTTCATTTTCCAATAGTGAAAATATTGTTTTTAGCCCCATGATTTCCATACATCGAGTTGTCATAATGGAAAACGAGCATGTTTTCAAAGATCAAGTGTTCGATATGCTGATGTGTTCTGTTGATCACACCCAAGTATCCCAGATAGTGCATAAACATAGCAATGGTCAAATTACTTGGTCAAACTTCATTTTATAAGCCACACGTTTGTTGACAACATTATGGTAAATAATTTATCATTTGATACCTATTTTTGCATTTATGATAAATCATTGATCAATTCGATTCCACACACTAATCATATCTCCTTATTTTGGTTCATAACCATTATATCACTCTAAAATTATATTCATTGATGACCACAATTGGGAGAAATCATTGTTATAAACATGAAAGTTTTGTACTATATAATATAATAGAATAGATATTAATTTGAAATCATATTTTGAGAAATAGGAATTGATTTTGTTAGGCAAGGAAGGGAGGTGCCTACTTGCCCAATGGGATGATCCCTGGAGGGGACCACTAGAGCCCAACTCTACGTCGTTTGAATGGCTATGTAATAAGATTTCATATGAATATAATCTTACATTTCATTTTGTGTTTGCAGTTCTTCTAAATCTTCTGATATTGTGATTTAACTGCTACAAGGGCAACGGGCTGGGTGGTTTGAGCCCACTAGCGAGTCCATTGCATGAAACATATTAGGATTTTATGCATTCTATTTTGGTAAATGAATAATGTTTAAGAGTCTTACTTACCCTCATCATATTCGCTACATAACGATATTTACTTTTAGAATGCATTGCTTATTGAGGTTTTGGTTGATTGAATTTATCATGCCTTATTTCTAACATTCATGTATTCACATAACACTTTAGAACGCTTCTAATCAAACATAACTTTAGTAATACATACATAATGCAGAATATCGTTGTTATTAGAAATAAAGTATCCTGCAAGATCAATGTAAGCTTTGAATTAGCAGATAATGTATTTACTTTGTTTGGTTCGATTGCATGCTTTAATTCTTTGTAAATCCTTTGAGAAGTTTTGGAAACTGAATCACATTCTTTATTTCCTGAATGGTCTGTTAGTTTGAGTGGAATCTACATTCCCTTGTTCCGTAGATAAGTGAGGTAGACTTTCTGAAGGAGTCACTCAACCTAGAAGAGGAGCCATAAGTAGATTCACAATGTGTTTACTTTACATTGATGCCCTTTTGAATTGTTTGAAAGATCTTGATTTTTATTGTACATATCCGTGCGGTCATACTTTGGCATATATTTTGCTACGTCTCTAAGTTTAAAAATATGGATTAAAAATTTAAAAGTTGGTATAAATCTCACATTTATATCGCCCCATATTTTGGCGGCAATGTCGGGCAGACATTGTAAGATAAAGCCACAATGATTTATCATTCTTTTCCTTTTTCCTTCACAAACACATTCTTTAGCGTGACTCCTCTTGCTTGCTGAAGCATAATGGATAGTATTGCAAGAGAGCTCACAAGATTGCTTTGTTTTCCTTCAGAAATGCATTCTTTTAGTGTGATTCCTCTTGCTTGCCGAACATGTTGGACGGTATTGCCAGAGAGCTCACAATCTTGGTTTGTTTTCCTTTACTGCAATTGTGTTTTTTAGTTAGTTTGTTTCTTTTATTCTGATTCTAAAATAACCACTAGCTCTAAATCGAGGTGCTAACAAGACTTTACAGCTAGCAGGAAAATGCCAGAAAGTGTGATGTGATTACAAGAATTATTTGGAATTCTAGCAAAGGATGGGGTCTCTCCTTCATAGAAATAACACATTTTGACATCAATTAGAAATACATTTATTCCTCGGGAAGAAAAGACTCATGAAGATCCAAAGGATTTTCCTAGGGAAACTAAGAAGCTACAAATGATGCTTGATGAGGAGGAGCAATCAGAAGAAGATATTAAAGAACATCCATCTGATCCAACCCACACTTTAGGAGATAAACAAAGAAACCTAGAGGATTTTCATGATGGCCAAGGGTATACGACTCCCATCTAATGCTGGTTTGAGATGACTATCAGTATCCACTCCTCCTTTATCATTTGACAATTTGTTGCATCACATCAGTTAGTGCAGTTGCTCCCTCATGTTCTGGTATTTTCTCAAATATATATATTTTTTTGATTTTGAACATGGGTACAATTATCCTCTTGTTATGCACATGGTTGCATTGGAAGTAATACTATACTTGAAAGGAAGTCTTCCTCTTCTTAGGGTAGAATACGGTAGACGAATCAATCAATGCCATAAATAAATATGTTTTATAAATGCTATTAGGGCTTTGACTTCCAAAGCATAGCCACTAAAAGTTCTGTTGATCCACATTGGTTGTTAACACACACATTTGTGGTAACTATTGTTGAGTATGATTGACTCTGGCACCTCATGATTTTGCAAATGTTACCATAATTAATCACTCTAATGAGTTTTCATATGATATATATATTTTCATCTCCCCCTAAAATGTGTCATTGGAAAACCTCCTATGTTGGACCACTCTTGTAAGGATCATAATGAGCCATTCATGGGAACACTAGAATTATTAACTCAAAGAGACTTTCAGTCACTAGATGAAACATCTTATTTAAATGAATCTTTATGGTAGAGGAACTAGCAAGTAATTATTAGTCATTTAAAAAAAAATCACACCATCCCATACTTTTAAGGAATAGATTTTCCTCCCCACTTATTAAGTAATCTTTGGAGTTAATCATAATTAGATTTTAGAAAGCATTTATGGAGGATAAGAGGTATCATGATGAGCCGACCTACCACGATCATGATATTTAACATGTATGACATTATTGTTATTGGTCACCAAGCTAGATTAATGGCTTTCAACTGAGAATCTTGAAGACAGGAGGTCTAATCTTGAGCTAACCTGTTCATTCATGTTACTTCTTGTGAGTGGCACTGCCATTAGCTAGTTACCAAGCTAGAACAATGAACTTCATATAAATCTTAAAATTAAATAAGATAACTCTTAATCAATATCTAGTGAGTGGGACATTGTCATTTCGTTGGGTTAAAAGACATCCCTGTCGAGACTATAGATACCTGCAGGAAGTAGGGCCATGTCTGTGGTATCAATGTTAATTGCACACTATGATTTACTCGATTATCTTTCTCTTTCCCTAAAACTCATCATTTTAATTCTTAGATAATGGTTTTAATATGATTTAAGAATGATTCCTTGGGTTCTATTTTTCAAAAAGTAAGAATCTTTAATGTTGTGGTACCCTTAGTGAAGGTAATTCATTGTACTAGATTAAGAAGAAATTTAGTTTTGCATCTGGATGACAACAAAATTTAGAGTGTTCAATGAAGAATTTGTTGATTTGTCAAGGAAGGAATCATCTTTATATATTTTTATTTCCCTTTTCTTGTATCATAACTCACTTCAACTTTTATGAGTGATGAATTTCTCAGTGATTACTACTCACAATATGTTGACGGACAATGTTGTGTGTTGATGGTGGAGGCCTCTAAAACTACATGGCCCAGGTACATGATTTTTATAATAAGTGCAGGGATCTTGTGGTAGTCTTCTTGGAATTTAACATTTTCAAAAAAGATTTGATATTTTTAATCATTAATGTTAATAAGACTCTAAGAAAATAATAGAATCTTGAAAATAAATCCATGGAAAATAGAGAGCTTATTTCAAGCAAGACAACAGGTATATCTTTTCAATCATAATGGTGTAAACGGTGTTGCTCTGGAATATTTTTATAATGTTCTATACAATTACTGCTTTTGTACTCCTGATTTTGGATGAATTGAATTGATCCTGCTAAGCGATGATTTTTTGTTCACATTGAAGATTCCATTCATAATTTCATCATTCTCATACTTGATGCCTTCATAGAATTATAACATGGTTCAGTTGAGTATAATTATGATGTTGTCATTTTGATGGAAACTTTGAAATGATCTATCCATGTCTTAATGTTTCATTGCTAATCATTAATCTTTAAGTATTCCCCCTACCATCCTCCATTATTTTTCATTTCATGACAAGTGTCAATGTTTGAGGTGCCCAGTTATTGTAATTATGATTTTTTTTCTCCATATAGTTGTCAAATGCTTGTATAAAACTTATGGATTAAGATAATTATGTTATGGATACAAGAGGGTTTTCCATAATCATTTTTATAATGGAACTTGTTCTTGACCATATCATTGTTATTCTCTACAATCATCAGATTCTTCCCTCAGGTACTGACTAAATTATAACAACTTCAGGACCTTACCCAACACTCATCATAAGTAGCTATTTTTCTTGAGTTATTTTGATTTTGATCTCATGTCATATTGAAATTCAACATTCAACATCTTGGGTGTGTTTTTCCTTTGTTTACACCCAGATGTATATTTCATTTTTACCTTTCAAAGCCATGATGAGAATTAAATATGACACACATGAGCCATCATCCATAGATGATCTTGAGAAAATTCCTGAATACAATTCATCGAAGAAGAAGTTGATAAAGGATGGATGGCATGAATTCATGGCTAAGTTTCAGGGTGTGAAGATGAAGTTGTGTTGAAGTTTGCATAGGGGTTGGATGGGAAGGTAACTCGAATTGGGGATTTGACTATGAATGTGAATGAGAATACCATTTCCCAAGGAGATGGAATACCATTGATAGGAATTAAGTGACTCAAGAATAAGAACATCGATAAACAACAAAGCTTTCAATTTCTCAAAGCAGGACACCAGGACATTAACTAGGAAAAAGGGGTACTGCATTCTCAAATTAAAGATGAATTGTGTGCTTCTCTAATCATTATCCAAAAATATTTGACCTGTGAAAGCATGTATACAATGAATTTTATATATCATATTGGTTTTTTGTTACATTTCACAGGAGAAAAATATAAAATTCACCTATTTCTTATTAAAAAGCCTACAAAAAATGCCATTGGGAATTTGTAGAGCTGTTAACCCTAGGGAAAGCCTCTATCATTATGGGCTTATGAAAATATTGATTGTGGTGAGCCAGTGTTACACAAAATTTTTTCACTTTCCCTATCATCTCTGGTCCTTGATCCTGGAGTACCTCTACAGTGAACCTCGCATGCTTTGCCTTCATGAAGAAACTCCCATTATGTCCCTCTTCATAAGCAGATTATTTCTCTTTTGCACCATTTCGCCTGAAACTTCTATTTTGCCCAGTTTACAAGACCAGTGCTAATGGCCTTTGTCTACCCTGCAACGATTTGTATATATTAGCACTATTCCCCACACTGAATGGTGCGACTGAGCTGTGTTCCAATTGCGCCGGTCTTGCTGTGGAATTTTTTTTAAATTAGAGTTGAAGTTTCTAGCTCTAGAAGCTCCGTAACAAAAGTTTGGTAAATGGTTTGGCGAGATGGTGTTGAGGATGATAGTTTGGGCTTCTTTCCCATATAATGATGGAGCTACCTCAAGGGATATTTCCTTCTCCCATGAGAAGAGTATCCATCTTCCATCCATATTTCCTATATAAACCTCTCTTCTTCCCAAGCACAAACTAGTTAGAGTTTTGTCTGAGTCTGAGTATACTGTTTTGATTAGACAAGCAAGTTATTACTAGTTGTAGCCATCTACTTGTGTGAGGGAGAACTATGTTTTGATTGGAGTGAAGCCTAAAGGGGAGAGCCTTTAAACTATTATTGTTTGAAGCCATCATGGAATTCTAGCAAAAGTTTGTGGGAACCCGATCTTGTCAGAGGAAGACTGCAACTTCAAGATGAATGGTTGTAATCTCACTTTGATATTAATATATGCAACTATCAATTGATTTTCTACATGTTTTGTAATATTACATATTCGTCTCTTAATACTTCTTGACTCATTAAGTAGGTTGAATTGCAATTTGTCTATTATTATGTTTTTGTTCTATTGTTGTTTACTTGTTTCAGGAGCTTGAAGAAGGAAGCGAGAGATTGATGGAATGAGCAAGTGAGGACACCATCAAGCGAGATAAGCAACCAAGAGGTAGGCCCTCTTGATTGATTCTAACCTAAGGAAATCTTCCATAGAATGTATATGTTGTGGCTAGACCCATTATCGAGCTAGAGGAATTCGTTCGTGTCCGCACTTATAATTTTAATTCAACATAAATTGGTGACTCCACTGGGGATCCCATCTTTTGTTTGTTTTGGATTTCATCATTTTGTGAGACCTTTTCTAGTTTCACATTTTCCTTTTGGTTATGCTTCTTTTCTCCTACTTATTGGCCTAAGTATAAAATTCATAGTAGCAGATTTGGTCCCCGTTTTGATTTTTTTTTTTTAGTTACCTTGGCCAACACGCTTAATCCATTGATAGTCACACTGACCAATGTGAATTGTTGAGGAATAGTTGCACTAACTAGCCTCTGGCACTTGTTGTTAGTTAGGCAGATGCAATGATGCTTGTAAGTTAAGATTAGAGCTTGAGCTCAATCTTGTCTAGTGTAGTATGCTCTTGTGTTTTGACCCTGTGAGCCTTTATGACTATTTTCTCCTTGATTAGAAAGCTATTGTTCATTGGATTTTTCTTTCTTGCTGGCTTGTCATCTTTCTATTTGCTTGATTGAGTCATTGAGTGGCTAGCAACACTAGGGCATCTAGTTAACTACCCATTCAGCAGCTTCTGGACTCATTAAGTCAGCTTGGGGGTGTGTTTGCTCCTTGCATTTGTTTTTCGGTCCTTTTTACGACTTTGACCTCTTTTTTCACAATTTTGAAAAAGTTTTAGTTACTAGCTTGAACGTTTCTTTCCAGCATAGATTACGTTGTTGGTCTTGTGTTTACTAAAGTCAATGTTTCATTCATCTGAATGAACTTCTCTTTTCATGTTTTCATCTTCTTGAAGAGCTCATTGTCTCGAAAAATTTTTCATTGAAAGATTTTATGCGAAAATTTTGTTTTGTCATTTCATGAAAAAGTATGAAATTCTAGCTTGTTGCATCATTATGTTACAATAATTCGCATTGCTTAAAGACTAGACTTGCATTAGCATTTGGAAAGGAGGAGAAATTTCTTCATTTTGAGAGGACCGATAGATAAGTTCTTGTCAGGAAATGAGGAATTGGAATGCATTTTTCATTAGTTTTTTTTTTTTCGAAAAGTGAAATAGTGAAAGTTCATTTCATTTTTAGTTGCTTGATTACTTGCATTTGATTGAGTAGTTTCTACCCTCTCTAGTGTAAGCATTTCATTGAATTGAAAGGGTCTTGTCCCATTTGGTTGCATTTTAGGTCTTTTCGAGTAGCATCGCTAAAACCTGAAAAATGAAACTTAACTCAAGGTCAGCTATAAAATGAATTCAATTAACTTAAGGTGCATTTGACATTAACAATCATATCTAGAAGGTCTAGGCTAGAGACATGTTCCAGCATCTTTAAACCTCGCAGCTATCGTTAGCTTTGGAATTAGACAGCGCTAGCATGGATTTGTGCTTGTCATATCGTCGAGTATATAATAGGAGACCTCACTAGGCTGCAATCCTTTTATCCTTAGGAAGTTGAGTCGGTCACCTTGCGAACATGATACACTGAACACAACATTCAAGGAGATTATCTGCTCGTACTTCTTGGTTCACCAAGAGGCATTTTGCAGTTCATGGTTACTTGACAATCCTATTTACCTAAGGCATCCATAGTACTTATTTGATCCTTTTGACTCATTAAACTTAAACTATCATTTGAGCACTTGTTCTTTCGAGCTTGTTTCCAATCAAAAGTGATAGAGTCATATTTGTTTCTTTCTCAACTCTTAAGAAATAAAAGAAGATCAGTCTTTTATACATCTTAATAATCGATTGCCCATAATTGAAAACATCATGTTAGTCTTTTTGACCAAATCATGAGTTTCCTTAAAAGGACATTTTAAAGCCTTGAAGTGATTTGTTTTGTGGACTAATACAAGGTCATTGTGGCTGAACCATCTGGTTCATCCAATTCCTCTTCCTCTCCTCCATTTGAAATATTATTTGAGTCATTTCCTAAGTTATCAGAGTCGCTTGAGGACCAAAATGTTGAACTCGCAATTGTTTTCAGTGTTCAACCATTTACATCTTGTCCTCCACCTACCTTCGATTTAGGGTTGTCCGCTGATCTTGGCCCGAATTCTCTAGATAATCTTGTTCGAACTCTAGAGAACTCGTCGACCATTGATGGTCAGCTTGGACCAGTTATCTATCCTATGAACTATTAGGTATGGATCCTAATTATCTTCCATATTCAAAGTTATCACCGCATTGGACCCCAGTTTGTAATGGGGTTGCAACACCACCCGTAAAATATTCGTTGCAGGGGGGTCGAAGGGGGGCAATGCCCTTGAAGCTAAGAATATATGTAAGATTGCCTTGTAAAATGTTGTAATTTCTTAGTCAATATGGACCATTCATTAGGTGGAGATCTAACGGTAGAAGTTATGTTTAATTTAGGGTTTCTTTCCCTAGAAGGCAACCCCTCGCTATATATGAGGGAATTGTATTGCGTCTATGTATATCCGTATTCTGAGTGAGGAAGAGTGAGGAGATTGAGAGCAAAGAGGAAATTACAACCGATCTTCTATAGGTTGTATCTCTTCAGTTTGTTGGATAATATAAAAAGAAGGATGAGATGTTTCTCTGTGGACGTAGCCCAAACTGGGTGAACGACGTATATCTGTGTCTCTTGTTTTATGTGTTTTCTGTGTTTATATTTCTGCAATATTTTATGTGTTCCATTGCTCTGAAATATATAATTTTCTAACAACTAGTATCAAATCCAAAGGTCTATTTGATTGATAAACTCATAGGAGAGACGGGTTCCTAGTTCAAGTGGGAAAAATGGCGAAAGATGGTAATTTTAGGGTCGAAAAATCTAATTGCAAAAACTACCAACTGTGTAAGATGTAGATGAAAGATTATTTATACTAGAGAGACATGTACGAATCATTGAGTGGAAAGAGAAATAAGATGACGAGTATGACAGACACAAAATGGGATATTATAGACAGAAAAGCACTTAGAACAATATGGCTATGCCTAGCGGTGTTAGTAGCATTTAATATTTCAAAGGAAATGACAATAGAGGGTTTAATGTCGACATTGGCCAAACTATATGAAAAACCCTCGGCCTCAAATACGGTATTTCCTATGAAGCATTTATTTAATATGAAGATGTCAGAAGGTGGATCTGTTGCTGATCATTTAAATGAGTTTAATATAGTTACCAATCAGTTAAGTTCTATAGGGATAAATTTTGATGATGAAGTTAGGGCTCTATTATTTCTGTGCTCATTGCCAGAAAGTTGGAATGGTTTAGTTATGGCCATTAGTAACTCTGTCTCTGGATCTAGTACTTTAAAGTTTGATGATGTTGTCAATGCAATCCTTAGCGAGGAAATGTGATGGAAAAGCTTTGGTGAGACATCAGGTAATGCTTTAACTATATAGACTAGGGGAGGAAAAATGGAAAGAGAAAAGAGCCCTCGATATCACAGTAAGTCAAGAAAAAGTAGATCCAAGTCTAGATTGGAGATAGTGTGCTGGAAATGTGGGAGGAAATGACACCTAAAGAAAGATTGCAAGGCTCGAAAGGGAAAAGAAGGAGACGTGCAACAAGAAGCTAATCATGAAGCTAATGTAATAGGTTATGAGTTGCACTATGATTTGATTCTTTCATTAGAAAATATTATTGATTCTTGGGTGGTAGATTCAGGGTCCTCATTCCATGCCACACCTGATCATAAACATTTTTATGATTATGTTCAAGGATATTTTGGACAGGTTTGATTGGGTGATGATAAGCCCTGTAAAATCATTGGAATGGGTATAGTTTTCATAAAATACCAAAATGAAAAACAATCACTATTGAAGGAGGTAAGTCATGTTCCAGATCTGAAGAGAAATCTGATTTCAATAGGGCAGTTGGGAGGTGAAGGTTGTGTAACTACTTTCACAGATAAAACCTGGAAGGTCACTAAAGGATCCTTGGTAATAGCGAAAGGAGGAAAGGTTGGTACATTATATTTATGTAATGGTATTTCTAATTATGTTAATGCTTTAACCTCTACAGCATAAGATATGGCATTGTGGCATCATAGGACTGGGCACATGGGAGAGAAGGGGATGCAAACTCTTCACTGAAGAAATTCGTTGCCAGGTTTGAAGCATGTTGATTTAAAATTTTGTGAGAATTGTGTTTATAGAAAACAAAAGATAGTGAGATTCATTGGAGTTGAGAAAGAAAAGAAGAGAAAAAAATTAGAGCTTGTGCATACAGATGTTTGGGGACCTGCTCATGTATCATCTCTTGGTGGCTCTAATTATTATGTTACTTTTATTGATGATGCAACTAGAAAAACCTGGATTTATTGTATTTGAAATAAATCTAATGTATTTGATACTTTCAATAAATGGAAAGCTTTGGTTGAAAATGAGACAGGAAAAAGGTTGGAGTGTCTCAGATCAGATAATGGAGGTGAAAATTGTTGCAAAGATTTGAATAGGTACTATTCACAGAATGGAATTCGTAGAGAGAAGATAGTTCTAGGAACACCACAAGAAAATGGTGTGTTAGAAAGGATGAATAGGACAATCATGGAGCATGCAAGGTGCATGAGATTGCACGCTTGATTGCCTTTACAATTTTGGTTAGATACTGTAGATATTGTTGTTTATCTAATAAACAAAGGGCCTTCAAGTTCCTTTGATGGTGGTATTCAAGAGGAGGCATGGACAGGTAAAAACGTAAACTACTCTTTTTTAAAGACTTTTGGTTCTAAAGCATTTTCCCACATTAATAAAGAAAATAGAACAAAGATTGAGGCAAAATCAAAGTAATGAACCTTTATTGGATATGGTGTTAATGATTTTGGTTATCGCTTTTATGATTATGAAAAACACAAAATCATTAGGAGAAGAGGTGTCATATTCAATGAAAAGGTTTTGTATAAGGATCAACTATAGGAAAACAAACTGGAAAGAGAAAACAGAGAATACAAAATGCTTGACGAGATCACAAGAAAAGTGATGGTGCTTGAAAATCATAATGATCAACAGCCAGAACAACAACCATGGCAACAACAGGCACCTCAAACACCTTAGAGTGGTGTTAGAAGATCTACCAGGATAAGTAGACCCCCTGAAAAATACTCTCCTTCATTATATTAATATTGTTGACTGATTCTAGTGAACCAGAATGTTATGAAGAAGTAGTGCAGGTAGAAACCAGGAAGAAGTGGAAGCAAGCCATGAAAGAAGAGATGGACTCCTTAGCACATAACCAGACTTGGGAGTTAGTCAGGCTGCCTGCAGGTAAAACAACATTGTAGAATAAATGGGTTTACAAGTTGAAAGAAGAAGATGGAGGTAGAAGAATCTATAAATCGAGACTTGTGGTGAAAGGGTTTGCACAGAAAAATGGTATAGACTTTGATGAGATATTTTCTCCTGTTGTTGAAATGACTTCAATCAGAACTATTTTAAGTCTAGTAGTAGCTGAGGATTTGCATCTTGAGCAGTTAGATGTAAAGACAACCTTTCTCCATGGGGATTTGGAGGAAGAGATATATATGCAGCAGCCACAAGGATATGAAGTAAAAGGGAAGGAGAAACTAGTGTGCAGGGTGAAGAAGAGCTTGTATGGCTTAAAATAGGCTCCAAGGCAGTGGTATCTAGAATTTGACAAGTTTATGTCTGAACAAGGTTATACTAGATGTCACTCTGATCATTGTGCTTATCTCAAAAGGAAAAATGCTGACAGCTATATTATATTGTTATTGTATGTAGATGACATGCATGTTACAGGTTCTAACATGCAGGAAATAAATGCGCTCAAAATAAAATTGGCAAACTCATTTGCAATGAAGGATTTGGGTGTTGCAAAACAAATCCTTGGTATGAGAATAACTAGAGATAAGAAGAATCGCAAATTAACATTATCTCAAAGTGAGTATATAGAAAAGGTGTTGAAAAGGTTTAATATGTAGAATGCAAAACCAGTTAGTATACCTTTGGCTAGCCATTTCAAATTAAGTAAGGAGGAGTGTCCCAAGACTCGGGAAGAAATGGCTCATATG
>APFE030535803.1:157257-203438 GCA_000404065.3 Pinus taeda | reverse complement strand
ACATTCAACAATACTGAATCTAAGACACACAATCGTATTGTGCTCTTTGCCTTCCGATCCAACTTCTTCCATTCTTCATCGGTCACACCTGTTGGTTTAGTACCCGGATCTACTACGATGCACTGATCTTTATCCACCAACAGATCCTCCATATTGAGTTTCCACAACTCAAAACTCTGACCATTGAACTTTTCAATCTCTATCTTTCCGCTGCTCGCCATCTTCTTTCACCACCAGAATCGATCTCGCAGATATCCAACTGAACAGGGTCTACCATAGGCCCAAACGAAACCCCTCAGCAACAAAGGCGCCCTCTTGAAGCCAAAACAGCTCTGATACCAAATGTAGGTTTTAACCCCATACAGAAATTACCTGCATGCGAATTCTAAATCACAGGAAAAATAAAAATGTGAGAGCATAACACATAAAACACATATACACAGAGATTTCCCACTGGATCCCAAAACTAGGACTACCAGGTTGATTTTTCATTACATTCCTTTCAATGTTACAATACATATTTATACATGCCGAAGCATCCAATACGATGGACCAAAAAACCATCGCATCCCAAACCATGGACCGAAAACCATAGGTAGGTTCACCCAACCTAATATAGGGTCCCAAAAAAAAATTCCCGGGGCACTGCCCTGGACCCCATAGGGGCAGCCTACTCGCAGCCCTCAAACCCTACGGACAGGGGGGGCTACCGCCCCCCCTGTGACACCCCCGCTGCACAATCGATGCAATGAAGGGAAAGGAATATAAAACAACCCAACAATATTCCTAAAGAGAGTGAAGAAAAATAAGAACAGTCTTTCAATAATGTTTCACATCTTGAAGATGAACCATCGTTGTTGGTTTGAAACGTTGATCGTAAAGAAACCTAATGCGACGTATCCGGAAGATAATCTACATAATGATGAAACTCACGAAAACCTCAAAGACAAATTACTCAACTAATACGAAAGGGAGAAAATGAAATAAGTTCACAGATTTGAATGACACATATTGCTCTTAATGAAAACGAAGATTGACCTCACATTGCTAAAGAGGGTGAAGAAAAATTGAGAACAGTCTCTTAATAATATTTCACATCCTAAAGATAACCATCGTTGTTGGTTCGAAATGTCGATCGGAAAGAAACCCGATGCAATGTATTTGGAAGATAATCTACATAATGATGAAACTTGTAGAAACCTCAAAGTCAAAATAATCACCCAATAAGGAAGGGAGATAATGAAAGAACTTTGTAGATTTGAATGACACAAATTGCTCTTAACAAAAAGGAAGACTGACCTCATATTCCTAAAGAGAGTGAAGAAAAGTTGAGAACATTCTTTCAATAATATTTCACATCTTGAAGATGAACCATCGTTGTTGGTTCGAAACGTCGATCAGAAAGAAACCTAATGCGATGTATCCGAAAGATAATCTACATAATGATGAAACTCCCAAAAACTCAAAGACAAAATAATCACCCAATACAGAAAGGAGACAATGAAAGAAGTTCGCAGATTTCAACGACACAGATTTCTCTTAACGAAAAGGAAGACTGATCTTACATTCCTAAAGAGAGTGAAGAAAAATGGAGAATAGTCTTTCAATAATATTTCACATCCTGAAGATGAACCGTCATTGTTGGTTCGAAACGTCGATTGGAAAGAAACCTAATGTGATGTATCCGGAAGATAATCTACATAATGATGAAACTCGCAGAAACCTCAAAGTCAAAATAATCACCCAAAATGGAAGGGAGACAATGAAAGAAGTTTGCAGATTTGAATGACATAGATTACTCTTAACGAAAAGGAAGATTGACCCTACATTCCTAAAGAGAGTGAAGAAAAATTGGGAACAGCCTTTCAATAATATTTCACATCCTGAAGATGAACCATCATTGTTGGTTCGAAACGTTGATCGAAAAGAAACCTAATGAGATGTATCCAGAAGATAATCTACATAATGATGAAACTCGTAGAAACCTCAGAGACAAAATAATCACCCAATACGGAAGGAGACAATGAAATAAGTTCGCAGATTTGAACGACACAGATTGCTCCTAACAAAAAGGAAGACTGACCTTACATTCCTAAAGAGAGTGAAGAAAATTTGAGAACATTGTTTCAATAATATTTCACATCCTGAAGATGAACCATCATTGTTGGTTCGAAACGTTGATCAGAAAGAAGCTTAATGCGATGTATTCAGATGATAATCTACATAATGATGAAACTCGTAGAAACCTCAAAGACAAAATAATCACCCAATATGGAAGGGAGACAATGAAATAATTTCATAGATTTGAACAACACAGATTTCTCTTAATGAAGAGGAAGACTTACCTTACATTCCTAAAGAGAGTGAAGAAAAATTGAGAACAGTCTTTCAATAATATTTCACATCCTGAAGATGAACCATCGTTGTTGGTTCGAAATGTCGATCGGAAAGAAACCTAATGCGATGTATACAGAAGATAATCTACATAATGATGAAACTCGCAGAAACCTCAAAGACAAAATAATCACCCAATACGAAAGGGAGACAATGAAAGAAGTTCACAAATTTGAACGACATAGATTGCTCTTAACGAAAAGGAAGACTAGCCTTACATTCCTAAAGAGATGCAGTGTGAAGAAAAATTGATAATAGTCTTTCAATAATATTTCACATCCTAAAGATGAACCATCATTGTTGGTTCGAAATCTCAATCGGAAAGAAACCTAATGCAATGTATCCGAAACATAATCTACATAATGATGAAACTCTCAGAAACCTGGATGACAAAATATTTACTTTTGCCTATTTGATTCCTTTTTGCATGAAAATATCAGGTTTTGTAAATATTTTTGACTTATTTTACCTCAGGAATCGATAATATGCTTTTCTTTACTTGTGCAACAATAGGTGATGGATGTTCAATGATGATGATGAGTCAAATTTAAGCTCTTTTCTCGACTTGTGAAACTGATATGTAAATATTGTCGAATATTTTTTCCCTTTTTGACTCATTAAAGAGAATAAAAATGTGGGTTCCACTTTCATCTCTTTTCTGACCATTTATAAGCAAAAATATGGCTGATTCCTTGTCATTTTGAACTTGTTAATGGATGCAAAATGTCATGAGCCCAGTATAAGTTTACCCCTTTTTCGGGTTGGGAGGCACTATTTATGAAAAAGGTACTCGACTGAAATGGTCAAGCAATTATCTCAAGTATTATTTTCTACCATTTTGGGCTCGAGAAACACAAATATAGAAAAAGGACCATGTGAAGTGACATCTAAGCATGAAAAAGACACTGAGTTACACCTTTGTCAGACTGGTTAAACTATTAAACCACATCGGCTTCGTCATCATGATGGACATGAGCTTCTCCTTCCTAGGGCTTGTTAAACTTACTATGTCTGATTCATTCGAAGGATGAACTTACAATGCAAGCATATGTTATCCCCTTCAATCTTGCGATTAAAAAATAATTAGGGTACCTATGAGAAATGGTTGGGAAAAATTTGGAAATCTATTAGTCGCGTCGAAAGCTCACTCTTGAACATGAAACTCTTTGCCTCCTGTCAGGTTGGGATATCCTCCTTTGTATCGTTGACCTTCCTAGGTTTGGGCCATTCATTTTGCCTTCCATTTGATCTCTGCCACATCATCATGAACATCGATCGTATGGATCCAAAAGCTACCAGACTTCTAGTTGTGTTGCTGATATGTTCAAGAGTTGTCCTTCTGTAGTTACACTAACCTGTAATTCTTTGTGTCATCCAAAATCATTTTTGCATCCTCTTGTCTCACATCGATGATGTGGGATTCACTATGGCCCTCCTTTGACACAATTTCTTTCCATCGACTTCAACTCATTATCCGAGAAGTTGACCGACAGACTCCTTGCCTATACCTTAGAGCTTGATTACCCTAATGGCAAGTTCTTCACACTCAACAACAAGTTCACATCATGGCTTTTGACTGAGTCATTTCACGGGTGTTCAACTCCAGTTCCTGTATTCACATTCTGTGTATTGTGCTGATGGTACCTTGAGGGCCATTTTCATTATTAGTGGTTTCTCTGGTGCTTGTTAACATTTTACATCATTGAATGGTAATCAAGCAAATTTCTAGCATCTTCGACGTCAACACATCTATTGACATGCTAGAATCTGTACTTTCATCGTGTCGTGTTGGAGTGCAGGATCCTGGACTCAGATCACACAAGTCCAGGTAGTGAAGTGGTGTGACATGGTTTATGATGATATGCATTTCTCTTTCAAATGGCTGCCTATGACCAAACCATGAATTATCATATGTGATCCTTCTCATTACTGGATGGCTGCGACCATACCTTGGTTTCGTTATGATCCTCTTTAACGGATGGCTACGCCCATACCTAGATCCATTTACATGATCATTCTCTAGATGGTTGCATCCATGCCATGATTCATGTATCATTTGATAGAGATCTCAATTTATGTATATGTATATGTACTTGCTTGCAGGTTTTCCAATGACAGAGTGATTCCCCACACTAATTTATAAAGCATTTCATCCCTCACTCCAGCTCGGCCTTCACGCTCTAAGGGGCATCTTTTACATATAATTTTGTCACTATCATTGTACTCCCCATTCTCTCATCCTGGAGGACCTCTACAATGTACCCTGCATGCTTTGCCTTCATGAAGAAACTCCCATCATGTCCCTCTTCATGAGAAGATTATTTTCCTTTTACACCATTTCCGTTAAAACTTATGTTTTGCCCAATTTACGAGACCAACACTAATGGCCTTTGTCTACCCTGCACCGATGTGCAGAGATTAGCACTATTCCCCATGCCAACCAGTGTGACTGAGTTGTGTTCCAGTCATGTCTGTCTTGTTATGGCAAGTTTTTTAAATTAGAGCCTAAGCTTCCAGCTCTAGAAGCTCCATAATGGAAGTATGGTAAATGGTTTGGCCAAATGGGGTTGAGGATGATAGTTTGGGCTTCTTTCCCCTATAATGATGGAACTACCTCAAGGGATAATTCCTTCTCCCATGAGAAGAGGATTCACCTCCCATCCGTATTTCCTATATAAACCTCCCTTGTTCCCAAGCACAAGCTAGTTAGAGTTTGGGCTGAGTCTGAGTATACTATTTCTGATTAAACAAGCAAGCTATTACTAGTAGTAGCCATCTATTTTTGTGAGTGAGAACTGTGTTTTGTTTGGAGTGAAGCTTAAATGGGAGAGCCTTTAAACTATTATTGTTTGAATCCATCATGGAATGGTAGCAGAAGTGTGTGGAAACCTGGTCTTGTCAGAGGAAGACTACAGCATCAAGATGAATGGTTGTAATCTCTCTTTGATATTAATATATGCAACTATCGATTAATTTCCTATATGTTTTGTAATATTACATATTTGTGTCTTAATTCTTCTTGACTCATTAAGTAGGTTGAATTGAAATTTGTTTGTTATTATGTTTGTGTGTTGTTGTTGTGTACTTGTTTCAAGAGCTTGAAGAAGGAAGTGAGAGATTGTTAGAATGAGAAAGTGAGGACACCATCAAGTGGGATAAGCGACCAAGAGGTAGTCCCTCTTGATTGATTCTAACCTAAGGAAATCTTCCATAAAATGTATTTGTTGTGGCTAGACCCATTATCAGGCTAGAGGAATTCATTTGTGTCTACACTTATAATTTTACTTCACCATAACTAGGTATAAGGAATGATAGTTGGGATGACTTTCTTCAACGGAATGCGTTTATAATAGGCATCAAAAATCATAGCACCCAGCCTCCGGTTGAATTGCGTCAGGAAGAGAATACTTTAGAGGAAAATCAAATGAATGATAGACTCTCCTTGCATCCCAAGCAATCGAGACAAGGTAGACACCCTTGTGACCCCTGCAACATTGTCATGTGAACCTCTAGCCTGTGTTGTTGGACGAAGGATTACTTGTAGCATGATGAAGTCCAGCCAACTTCCTTCCTAAACCAAGGAATCTCAAACCGTCAATTTCGATCTAGAGGAAGAGGAAATCATGAAAGAAAGTATAGGTTCCATTGATGGGGATAAGCTCTAGATATTTGAAGAATTTACTCAGAAATTCAAGTCGCAGATTAAGAATTTGGTAATGGATCGAGGCAATGAACCAATTATAGGGATCGATCAAATAGAAAGCCTTGTAAAAGAATTAAATCAATTCAAAATTCCTATGACAGAGGTAAATCAAAGGTTTTAGTTTTCATTTGATCATCCTTTAGCACAGACTATTGATATTTATTCCACCACTCAACAGAAATCAAAAGATTCCATTGATGACTATATTTTAAGGAGAAAAGATAAGGCAATAAGGAGATTGAAAAAGAAGATACAAGAGCTTATTGTGAGTGAATAAACTATGAAAAGGGAAAACAAATACTTGGAGAAACTTTCTATTAAGATGCACAATAAAAACAATAGGCTCAATATTAAGAATGATAAGCTGCAGAAGATGGCCAAGGATTGGATTGAGTGAACCAAGTATTATGTTTCCCATTATAGTATTTTAAAAAGGGAAATTAAAATGATCAAAAGCACGAAGGGAAAGCCATTGAAATTTGAATTTCTTTTTCCCCTACTCACTAACATCATCCCCTACCCCAGTTGGGGAGATGGAGAATCGCAGCGGTAAGGAGCACTAGGGTTTTCAGAGTGACGAGGCACCAGAGAAGCGAACGGGAGGAATGAAGCCACAAGAAGGAACAGGAGCCCTCATTCAGACGGGCGAGAATCTGAGTGGGGGAAAATAGAAAGCGGAGAGAAGAACAAGCGGCCAATTCTAAAGGAAGTTATGGAAGGCAGTCCAGGGAGGGGAGAGATCCCCTCCTGCAAAAATGTTGTTGTAGGGGAATCCAGCGGCGGAGGTAGAACAGAACCACAGATGGACAACGGCAAAGATGTACCGGTCTTGGGCAGCCGATGGAAAGCAAGAATGGGAGGCAGATGCCTTCCTAGGGAACATAAACGACCAAGGTATGTGATCCCGAAAAATAAATTGGAGGATTATCTCTGTTATATGAAAGACCATGCATTAATCTGTAAGTTTATAGGCTTCTGGCCCTCTGAAAAAGATTTGGTAAAATGGATCCAATTACGATGGAAACCAAAAGGGCATATTGACTTGAAACTGGGAGCCAAGGGTTTCTTTACAGTCATCTTTGCAAATTTAGAGGATAAGGAGAGAATCTTCGAAGAGGGACCTTATTTCATGAATAACGCGGGGTTATTTATGAGACATTGGGAAGAGAGGTATAACCCAGATGCAGAAAAACTACTAGCAGCACCCATATGGGTTTGGCTGATTGGGTTGCCATCAGAGTTCTGGAACCCTGAGATTTTAGAGGGAATCAAAAACACAATAGGGGCGTTCGTCAAAGTAGCAGAAACAACTAAAAGGGGAAAATTCACATTCTACGCAAGGATCTGCATATATATGAATATAGCAGAACCACTACCTGAATTTGTTGAAGTGGAATACCATGATGAAATCTGGCAACAACCATTAGACTATGAGCACATTCCCTTTAGATGTCGTAGATGCCACGAGTACAGACACCTGTATAGGGAATGTCCACATAACAGGGAAGGAGAGATCAAAAGAATGATGGACGAAGAGAAAAGAAGAATGGAGGCAAATGAGACAGAAGAGAGGGGTTTTAAGGAAGTCCATAGGAGACAGAAACCACGCACTGAGGGACAAAGAGGGAAACCAAAAGGAAACAACATCCCAGTGGAAAATCAGAATAAATTCCAAGTCCTCCAAGAAGAGGAAGAGGAGACAGAAGAAGGTAAACAGGGAGAGACGACTATGGAAAATGTCCCGATGGAAATCATCTCGAATACCCCAGGCAAAAATACCAGTCAAACCAAAGAAACTAAAGTTGAAATAGGTGAACGCCAGGAAACAAGAGAAGAACAGCTCACACAAGGGTCAGACAAGCGGAAAGAGAATGGGACCGAAGAAGAGCGGATAATGAAAAGACTATTGCAAGAATGGAGGAACTTAGATGAGCGATTTATTCCTGAAATCCAAAAACAACAATACAAGGAGGCCTTCCAAAAATTCAAGGATAAGAAAGGAGGTATGGCGGAGATCGGGCCAGAACAATCAGAAACGCCAGGGTCTCAGAGCATAGGAATGGACGGACATGGCAAAGGAGGAAGGAAACGAGGGAGGAAACCTTTGAATGAGACGATCCAAGCAGTAGGGGAAACTCTAGTCAACTCGGGAAGAGTGATACCTCTGTCAGAGGTATTTCAACACCCCATAAAAAAGTTTTAAATGATTATCACAAGCTGGAACATAAGGGGAATTAACAGTAAGGGTAAGCAGAGGTACCTGAAGGAGAGACTGAGGAAAGATAAACCAAGTATAATGCTGTTTCAGGAAACAAAAATGAATCATCAGCAGATACAGGAAATTTTGGAAAAGTCTAAATCAAAGTATGAAGTTATGGCCCAGGACGCGGATGGGTTAGTTGGTGGTTTAGCGATTTTATGGAATTGAAAGGAGGTTATTTTTGAAAATTGGATCAGCCTCCCCAGAATCATATCTGGAGTGTGTAGGATGGTAGGAACGAAGGAAAGAATCCTCATTTCTGGAGTGTATGGCCCTCACCTTCCCAGGGGTCGAAAAGAGTTCCTGAGGAATATACAGGCAGTAAGAAGAATAATCTCGGATAATTTATGGATAGTAGGTGGAGATTTTAATTTGATTCGGGAATTAGGCGAAAAACAAGGAGGCATTAGGAGACAGGATCCAAGTATGGAATATTTCAATGAGCTCATAACAAATCTAAGATTAGTAGACACCCCAACAACAAATGGTGTGTTCACCTGGAATAACAGGAGAGGTGGAAAGAATCAGATTGCATCAAAGCTGGATAGGTTCCTCCTATCCGAGCAAATTCTGAACAGGGATGTTTTCATAGAGGCTAAAATCCTCCCGGGCTTAGGCTCAGACCACTGGCTGATATGTTTAGAAATTGACATTAAAAGAATCAAAGGCAAGAAACCTTTCCGATTTGAGACCTTTTGGCTCCGAAATCCGGATTTCCTTCATAAAATGGAAGAATGGTGGACTCAGAGTCAAGTCAGAGGGCAATGTAAAATGCATACATTCCAATTAAATCTCAAGGAAATAAAAAACAAAATTAGAAAATGGAATAAGGAAGAATTTGGGAATATTATGGAAGACAAACAAAAACTTGGAAAGGAAATGGAGGATGTCCAGCAACAAATTATCCTGGTAGGAAGGGATGAAGAAAGGAGCAAGGAGGAGAGCAGAATAATAAGCCAGTTGGAAGAAAGAAGAAAACAGGAGGAGATCCTATAGAGACAAAAGTCAAGAATCAACTGGCTGCGGGAAGGCGAGAGAAATACAAAATTCTTTCATCAAGCAATGATCCAACACAGGCAACAGAACCAGATCTTCTCAATCAAAAATGAAGCAGGAGAGAGAATAATAGAACAAGAAGGAATAGAGAAAGCTCTAGTGGATTACCATAAGGGGATCCTCATAGAAACTCAGGATGACGGAGGGGAAGCAATAAAACAAATATGTAAGGAAATCCCAAAACTGATCACAGATGAACAGAACAAAGGCCTTATGTGAGAAACTACAATAGAAGAGGTTGAAGAGGTGGTTATGAACATGAAACGAGGAAAAGCACCGGGACCGGACGGCTTCACGGCTGAATTTTATCAAGCGGGATGGAAGTTTCTGGGGAAGGACATCTTGGAAGCTGTTGAAGAATCTCGGCTAAAACATAGAATGTGGTCAGGTATTAACTCCAATTTTTTAACTCTGATCCCTAAAAATAATAATTCTGAGGAAGCTCAAGGATTTCGACCTATAGCCCTGTGTAACGTTATTTACAAGATAATTGCCACTCTGGTAGCAAAAAGGTTGAAACCACTTCTACCGAGCATCATCTCCCCAGAGCAAATGGGTTTTGTTGAAAGACGACAAATACTCGATGGTTTAGTGGTGGCCCAAGAGATGATACACTCCCTAAATCAAAACAAGCGGAAAGGAATGATGATTAAATTAGACCTCTCAAAGGCCTATGACCTCCTGAATTGGAGATACCTCTGTGCGGTGTTGGAAGCGTATGGTTTTGAAAAGCGCTGGATTGAATGGATATTCAGCATGATCTCCACTCCAATTTTCTCAATCTTTGTTAATGGCATACCGACAAAGAATTTTAACGCCTCAAGGGGTATAAGGCAAGGTGATCCAATATCACCCTTTCTCTTTATTTTAGCAGTAGAAGGACTCGAGAGAATTATTAAAAGGGAGACTAGGAGAAATAAGATCAGAGGTCTAAAGCCTTGGGGTAACAATTTAGCTATCACACATCAACAATTTGTTGATGATATAATGTTATTTGTGGAAGTCAGTCTCAGGGAGGTAAGGGTAATCAAGCAAGTCTTGGATGTCTTCACGGAAGCTTCTGGAATGGAGATTAATAAGGAGAAATCGTGCACATTTATTTTTAACACTCCGGAGGCCATCAAGGCCCATGTCACCAGAACCTTGGGTTTCAAACAAGGGGAATTACCTACCAAATATCTAGGTAATCAACTGGACATACATCCAACCCGCATGAAAAATTGGCAGGAAGTTATTGATAAAATTAAGAGGAGGCTAACAAACTGGTCCTTCAGATATCTGAATATCGCCAGCCCAATAGTCCTATTAAAGTCTGTTCTTCAATCAATACCAGTTTACACCCTGTCTATCAGAGCAGCTTCGAAAGGCGTCTGTGCAAAACTAAGGGAGATATTTGGAAAGTTTGTCTGGGGAGGACCGAATCAACAGAGGAAATGGGCCCTCATTTCTTGGGCAAATCTGATCCAAAGGAAGGAAGAGGGAGGTCTGGGGGTGAGGGATCCCGAAATTCTCAATAAAGTTTTAGGTGAAAAATTATCGTGGAGATGGCTACAAGGAGGAACAGATGTATGGAAGAAAATATGGGAATACAAATATAATATGCCGGAACAAACAGATGAGAAATTGAGAATAGAAGACACCCCAAAAGGGTCATCAATATGGAATCTAGCGAGTCAGAATAGAGAACTGATTAACCAATATGCCTTCTGGGAAATCCGAGGAGGAGAGAATGCAAAATTCTGGGAAGATGGTTGGCAGAAAAAAAGAAAAATGAAAGAGATACAAACTCTTCAAGATGTCAAACAGAGAGCACAAAGGATAGGGATGGAAAATGTAAAGGACTATTGGGTGGATGGAGAAAATAGGGATATATGGAGAACATGGAAAAAACCAGGAGAATGGACCGAAAATATAACCACAGAGACAGAGGAAATTTACCTAAAAGAAATGGATCTCAGGAAAATAAAAAACAGGACATGGGAGGACATCCTAAGATGGGGTAGAGCGATGAGAGGGGCGTTCACAGTAAAGGAAGCCTACTTTCTGACAACAAGGCAAAATCAGGAAGATGAAGGTCAAGACTGGAAGAAGATTTGGGAAGGAAAATGGTGGCCAAAGGTCACAATCTTTGCCTGGTTGGTAAGCAAAGGAAAGATCTTAACTTGGGATAAAATCATGAAGAGGGGTTTTCAAGGATTGTCAACATGCAGCCTCTGTAACAGTGAAGCAGAAAATCAAGAACACCTTTTAAATAAGTGCCCTTATGCCGAAAGTGTCTGGGAGAAGATCATACTTCTATTTGGAAGAACAATGAGAGATCCAACTAACATCCGAAAGACCATAGTTCAATGGGGCTTTGGGCAATTCCACAGCAGAGTGGTCAGAAGAATATGGAATATCGCGGTCGGCTTCATGATCTGGTTCATCTGGAAGGAGCGTAATAGAAGAATATTCAGGGGGAAAAGCAGTAGACCAGAAAAAGTTTGGGAAGAGATAAGCAAAGAAATCAAAGAAACTGTGCTTTCCGACAGCTGTGATGAGGAAGACTAGAAGATGGATCAAACTGAAGGAAGAATAGCCTCAATGCTGAACTTAGAATTTAGTATGATCTACCCTAGAAAAGAGAGGAAAAGCAACCCCCAGGTTCAAAGTCCCAATCAATTTAGCTACCCAGGGATTCACTCCATCAAATTGAACTTTGATGGAGCATCGAAAGGAAATCCAGGCCCGGCAGGTCTTGGAGGAATCTTCCGTGATGGAAAAGGAAAAACCAGATGGGTGTATGCTGAATGGGGAGGAGAGATGAAGAAAAATGAAGATGAACTTTGGGATATTCATTAGGGCGTGAGGATAGCTGTCAAGAATAGGTACCTGAACTTGGAAATTGAAGGGGATTCGCAAATTACGATTGAGATGCTGTGGAAACTCAAGGACGGGCAGAGGTGGGATAAAGTAGCCAAAAGTTGGCGGACAACAGCTATCATCAAAGACATAGAGGAACTATTAAACAAGATTGACTACAAGACCATCAACCACATCCGACGAAATGGAAACGAGGCGGCGGATTTCCTGGCAAACTAGGGAAGCAAAGAAGCAACCAGTAAATTGGATAGAAGCTGGCCCTCCCTAGAAAGAGATCACAGCTGGGCAGGTCTCAAAACAATAATAAACCAAGATCATGATGAAGTAGCAATGGCTGATACAAGAGAAAACTGAACGCCCGATTGGGCTGTATGATGTGGCGAAGAGTGGCATAATGAGATGGCAGTGCACGGATCAGGCAGAAGCAGGTGAGGTTCATGACATTATTGCCACAGGCGAGTGGAGCGGCCGGCAGGATAGTGGAGGTGGTTAGCATATCGATGGAAGGGACAGGAGGACGGCGACGAGTTTAGGTCATAATGACGTGGGTCTCAGGATCTACCACCGGCGTAAAACCATAATTGACAACGCTATACAGAGAAGACCTGATAGGGTAGGGTGGCGAGGGAAACAGTGCCGAGAGGAGAGAAAAGTAATCCAAGCGAGGGGTTCAGTTCGCTGCCACAGCTCGAGCAGCTCTGAGAGGGAAGCGAGTGGTGAAAACTGCAGCGGTCGAAGGAAAATGGAGGCAGAGGGAAGCGGGAGTGTTAAAAGATGGATGCGCACCAGTGGACTGGATGAACAGAGCAAGAACGAAGTAGATAGGAAAGGGAAAAGAAAGATGTAGGATGAAACGCAGCTGAAAATTCCTGTGTACGAGATCTCAGAAGGGGAGAGTGAAGAGCCGGAGGCTGGCCAGGAAAACGACGCGCGGAAGGACCGGTGGAACAGTCAATCAGCAGACGGAATCGATGAAGAAGGAGGCAACCCTTCACAGTTTGTAGGAAGAGGCATGGGAGGTTACAGAAGAGGGAGAGGACGCAGAGGAAGAGGCGACCGACGGAGGAAGGATTTGGCAGCTGGGCGAAGTCGACGGGGACGTCAATGCAGTCCCAGCCCAGATGAGGAGGCAGAACCAGCGGAGGGAGATGGGATGCGTCGGACCAGGAAAACCATAGGCAACAGAGTCAGAATAGCAGAGAAAGAGTACAGGGAGAAATCCAATCCCAAAATCAGGAGAATTATGGAACATTGGGAAGAAGAAGTCATCCAGGCCCAATCAGAAGAGGAGATGGAGGAATGGATTACCCTCATGCCTGACCCTGGTCATACCAGAGGTAGAATGACCCTTTACAAGCAGTCTCTTCACTTGTACTGGGTCATGAAAAGGCTCATGGCTAAAGCCTTGGAATAGGTAGCAATGGAGATGGCTGAGATGGCCAGGGTATCCCGAATTTGAAGAAGGAATTGAAGAACATAGTAATAACCCTGCTTATGCAAGATAAAAGGCTGGAGGACCTGCAACAACAACTGGAGGCAAGCAGAGTGCTGGTGAAGAAAGAGAAAGCTCAGCAAGCTAATCCAGAGAAACAGTGAACAAAGGCATGTTCATGATGAAATTAGGATCTATTTAAATTTTGTTCTACTTTAGTCATGCAAAACTTTTATGCTTTTATATATATGCAGCAATATATAGGTAGTAATAGGGAGATAGACAAAGGGTATAAGGCATGGAAAGACCAGTTTAAAACTTTCTATTTTTGGGCAGCTGTGAGAAATTATCGGTGGTCAATAAACCCGGTTTCCCTTCGGGGCGGGGTGAGACCACCCTGACTCTGTAATGTTCCTTTTTGTTAATAGAAAATAGTACCACCCAGCTTACAAAAAAAAAAAGCACGAAGGGAAAGAACCTAAAAATTTCAATTAATACAATAGTGCTTTAGGCCACTACTTTTCATTTTTGAAATTTTGAAATCCATCTTATGGTTTGGCTTACATGGGGACTTGCAAGAAGATTGGCGTGGGGCAATGTTGAGGCTCCATTATGCCTATATTTTCATACCTTTTGTTGAATAACTCTTATTCTTGCAGTGGGTGTTTATAGTCATTATTATCATTTTTACGCGTTATTGGATATTATTTAGAGGCATTTAGAGGTAATGTGTTTTTTTGATCCAAATGGATCCAGGAACACACTCTAAGTCTTCAAAACTCAAAAAATCATGCCAATGATCATAGAAAATCGCATGAGAAAAAAAAATTAGAATTGGGAAAAACACTATCGAGAGGCAAAAACACGTGAAATAAGTGAAAATAATAGAGTATCAGAGGTGGAGCAAATGAATGCACAATAGCCATCATATCTGGCTGATCAATGGTCCAGATCTGATTAGAAATCACAATCGGCATAGGCAGATAGCGAGTATCGGTGCAGACCACATGACACTTGCAACAACGACTAGAGAAGTCAACTAGGACCGTCGATCAAGCACGCAGATTGACGACCCATGTTTCATCGTAGGATCGCTATCAAGGATTACAAGAACACTTACAACAGCCTTGGGTTATCATGATATGTGATTGTGATCAATCACATCGCGATATCGCATCAGAGCAACACCATGGAGTAGGACCAATACACCTGTATATGTGTGATCCGATGAATTGGACCCAATGGGTTTATCAATATTATTCCATAAAATTTGAGATCCATAGCAAAGCCATTTTTAATGTATTTTCGTGATGTTCGTTATTAGAGAAATAGCGAAGGATGAAGGCTGATGTGATAAGTCGGACCTGAAAGGGCTCCTTAAGGTTATTATATATAATTTCAAGTCTGGAGAAAAGCCATTTCTAATGCATTTTCGTTATCTTAATGTATTTTAAAAATATAAAGGGACAGGCCATTGCGACATGTGATGGCGACTTAAAGGAAAACCCAATATGAGAATAGGGTGGATTTAAGGACTTTTGAAGTCTGAAATGAACTGTCCTTTGGCGGAATTTCACTATCATGAGTGCATTTTCCTGTGTAAAACAAAAGATGATTACGTTCGTAATTTTGAAGGATTTCAATGGACTGAAGCACTCTTACGTTGCCGAATGGGTGGCCAGCTCCCCTTTAGGCATTATGCAATGATTGTGTAATGCTAGAAGAAGGATTCGAGCGGATAGATCTCTAGGAGACAGAAAGTTGGGAAGGAGAAACGTAACCCAGATTGGCTTTAAAGCCATAGACAGAGAGCAAATAGGACATACAGTATTGAAGGTAGTGTCGAGATAGAGCTAGGACAAAGACAGAAAGCATTGAGGGAGTCTGTGTACTCAAAGAAAGCTTAAGAGGTTCAAGAAAAGCTCTTGTTGTTGTGTCTGTTATGTGTTAGGCTCAAATTGAGCTCATTGTTGTAAAAACTCTACTTGAAGAGATAATAGAGAGGCCACCACTAAAGGCTGGACCAGGAGATGTAGCCCAAGAGAATTGGGTGAACTTCTCATTAAATTTGTTGTGTTATGTATTGTCTATTATGTTTTGTATACTACTTCATTATCTGTTTATTTTGCAACCTTATTGATCCATTGCATATAATAACATAGATAGATCCATGCACATGTGTCTGTAAAGCCTATTTAATTGTCTTAGATCTCACTGACATATCAAGTGGTATTAGAGCTTTAGGTTTATTAAGGTTAGACAAGCTTGTGTTGGATTGGTGAATGATAACTAGGTCAAAGCTCAAATTAGGAGGAGAACTAGTTGAAACTAACCCAGAAATTGGTAGAGTCTATCCTGGGAGGAAAATGGAAAAAGAAAATCCCTTGGAATCAGACTCTTTGTTCATGGATAGTTTCACGACCATGAGAGCCACAGTACAAGAAATGTATAGAAAATTTAAGACAGGTCGAAGTGAAGATTCTTCAACCTCCAAACAAGACAAAGGAACAGAAGAATCTCTTCTAGATGGTAATTCTAAAGGCAAAGGGAAAGGAAAAGAGGCTCCTCTATCCACACCTCTTGATAGCCCTGAAAATAAAAAGAAGAAAACATCTTTCATTAAATTAGATGTTAAATCTGATTTTCCAATATATGATGAAGAATTAAATGCAGAGAAGCTAGATAACTGGATTAGACAGATTGATGTGTATTGTAGGGTGTAGAGCATTGATTCAGACAAGAGTAAAATTCAGTTGGCCAACCTATGCCTTGGAGGAACTGCCTTGGTATGGTGCAAAGGCAGGATATAAGTTAACTTGAAGAAGCATGGTAAAATTCTCTCTTTCTGGAGTGATTTTGTTTTTGCCATTAAAAAACAGTTCTATCCACTAGCTTATATTCAGCAAGCTATGATGAGTTGGCAAACTCTCTGCCAATTAAAAGGGAAAAGTGTACAAATCTACACCAAAGAATTTAGAAAAAGAGCTTTGGTTCTAGGCATTTCTTTAGACTCACCTAAAACTTTGTTGAAGTATATAAGTGGTCCACGTAACTATTTGAGGCACACCACTCTCATGTTTAACCCTACAAACATAGATGATGTATCTGTCCAGGAAACCCATTTAGAGGCTAGAGGTAAGAATGTAAACCCAGAGATTGGGGGATCATCGAAAATTACTGCAAGCAAGAACAAGGAAAAGAGGAAGCAAAAATGGAAAGAGAAGAAGGCAAAGGTTGTACAAAAGGCCAAACCTTCATGCGCTCACTGCAAGAAGGATGGACATAATGATGAACAGTGTTGGTCTTTTCATCTAGAGCTAAAACCCAAGGAGTTCGATGGCAAGAGGAGGAATACTTTTGCTGCTATACAGAAAGATTTGGGGTCAGGCTTGTTGGAAACAATACTGAGAGGGGGGTGGGGGTGAATCAGTATTAGCAAATCATAAACTTTTTCATTTTCATACTCAGATTCATATACGCTACTTCAGTTAAGGATATCTGTGTATATACACGACTTTGTTGAAAGCAACTAGCGTACATCCAGTAACCTTTATGATTTAGTTAGTTTATCTTCAGTAAATGCATCATAACATTATTAACCATATTAACAATAAATAGGAGCAGTATAACAAATCTGATCATAAGCCACACACATGAACACCATGATATAAGGTGGAAACCCAATGTGGGTGAAAACCACCTGCTGCAATTTGTTTCTATCTTCTTTTAATGAGAAACTTCTTTTACAATGTACTAGTGTAGTCATTTACAAGTACGTAGGCTCCAACCTGTAGAGGGATACAACCCTCTCTCATTCTCCAGCTTCTCCTGGAAAGGAGCTACAACCCCCTTAGCTCTTGTACTAGCTAGTACTAGTACGTAGGTGCTGGCCTACAGAAGGCTACAACCTTCTCTTCCAAGGACCACCTTTCATACATTTTCAGACTGGATCCATAAATACACAACAGTCATCACTACATTACTATCATCAATTATACCTACATCATAAATCTCTGAATCACCCAATACTTAATCATTGAAACCCTATCAACAACCATAGTTACCAAAACACATACCAGAGCCAAGAACTCTGCCACAACCACAAGATTCAATAACAACCAGAAACATCAAATCTTATAATGCATACGCTACTTGACTGTGTCAAGCACGCATGCATACGCGTCTTTACCAAAGAGAACCCACGTACAGATAGACGCTACTAGACTGTGTCAAACACGCGTGGATATGCGCCTTTACCAGAGAGAACCCGCGTATTTATCTATAGATAATTTCTTAAACCTTCGCTGTCATCAACGTGATTCAGATCAAGCCAAGCATCACAAACCCATAATAATCATGCTCGAACTTCACCCTTCAACAGACATTCATTTCACACACTCCTTTGGCCTAATGATCTTCTCCTTATATAGGTTTAGGATTTTCTCAATACCATGGTCCAAAACCATGTCGAACCAATACCTTGGGTCGTCACTTTGGACCAAATACCATGGACCAAATACCACGTACAAAAACCATGGTTTCCAACATGTACGCGCCTTTACTTCTATGAAACCGCATGTACACGCCTACTATTCCGCTAACCTGTGTGTATACATGCTTCCATCAAGGTTAACATGCGTATATCTCGTACTCGCCTTTTGCTCAGATAACACACGTATATACGCGCTTTCATCATGGTCAACCTACGTATATCTCTCTCTTGCTGCACTATGATCTATCCTTTGAGTGAGTTGCCATCAAGGACAACACCTGTACCATAATGCCAACAATCTCCCACTTTGGACTTGATGGCAACAACCACACCAAGTCACTCTCCCCCTTTGACATCAAGTGCAAAGGGTGGACCAAGAGGTTCTCTTCTTCGGTATACCCTCTTCTGTCCATACTCCCCTTGAGTACCTGCTGAAATCTTTGATTGAGCTCCCCCTTTGTACATGCCAATATGTACCATTCCATCCATGCTCCCCCTAAGCACATGTAAGGTCTTTATAAGAAAGACCAGCAATCTATTCAAGACCATGAGAACCATCAACAACTATCATACACTATATATGGTCTGTACCAAAAGCATTAGCATCCTGCAACCTGCAACACCATTCTTTTGACCAACCAACAAAAATATTATTTAACCATATAAGCATCATTATCAAAGACTTCTCATCAAAATGCCAACAATGCATTATTGAAGTATAGCTCCCCCTGAGTCTATGCCAACCATCAAGTACCATGACCGAACCATTTCCTGAGACTAATCTGCTGCTCTTTTCTTCCATATACGTGACTTGGTAGCCTCTGTCTCACGTATATACACTACTTGTCTGTATTATATCAGCGTATGCAAGATGGAATACTGAAGGTCTTCACTTTCAGTTTCCTTTGTGTTTGTTATGTCAAGTAATCGAGTTATGTCACACCTTTTAGTCTCTAATTCTGTCTTCTTCAATTCCTGGAATTGTGATGATGTATAGTCTTCTTGCTTTGGATTTTGAATTTTGTTCTTGCATTCCCTTGCTTTATGTCCAAACTTGTTACATGCATAACATCTTACATGTTTCATATTCCTTCTATAGCAATCAATTGCTTTGTGACCATACATATTGCAAGCAAAACAATATCCTCTGAAATATCTGGAATGCGATGATCTTGTGTGATGGTCTTGAACCATTCTACTTATGCATCTGGCTGCAACATGTCCAAGATTATGACATACATAACATTCAACATTATTCAATGGAGGAAGTAATCATCTATCACTTTCATAGTTGGGACTAAAGGATTTTATTTGAGGAATTTCTTTCCTTGGCTATTCATTGTTGGGCATTTCAGATTTCTTATTAGAGTTCCTTGCCTCACCTTGTGAACTAGGTTCACCTTCAACAGATTCATAAAAGCCAAGACCAGTTTTGATAGTAGGGGATCTTTGACTACCAAGAATGTCATCCAAAATCTTAGTACTATCATGAAATTGTAGCAATTTATCCTTTTCTTCTAATTTACCTTTTAAGATATTTACCTCAACCTGATGTTTTTCTTCCTTTTCCAGATACTGCTTCCTTATGTTTTCTTCAACTTTTCTTCCTTCTTCCACTTGTTGCCTTAATTCGATCACTTCATGTTCTTGTTCTTCAATAGCTTCTCTATTCTGCTTGTTGATTTCTCAAGATCTTCTTTTAGATAGAGGATATTCGATTCAAGTCTTTGAATTGTTATGCTCTGATCTTTTACTATATCCTATCTCCAATTGTTCATTTAATCTGGTAACTTCTTCTGATTCTACATCCTTCTTTTCATATGTCATGAGACTTTTAATGTCTTCACTACTATTGAATGAGTCATTACTTTTAACATGGGTATAATAGCTTCTATTACCTTTTTTAGGCATCATTCCTTTGTTATGAGGGCATCTAGCAACGTAGTTACCAACTCTACCACATGAAAAGCATTTGAAAGGTAGCTTACCTTCGAACCTTCCAAATCCTCGTTCATGATTCTTGACAAAATTTACTTCTTCCTACCCTTCTGAAATGTATCCTAATCCATTCACTGATACTTTGAAAGTAGCTTCCCTCATATCTGATGGTCCTCTTATTCTCATCTCAAAAGTAGTTAATATTTCGTGAAGCTGTGACATAGTGATTTTCTATAGATTCTCTTTTTCTTCTATGGCAGACACCTTGGAATCAAATTTAGCAGATAGAGATCTTAAAACTTTTTCAACTAGGAAAACTTCCTTAAATTCTTCACCCAGATTCCTCATACAATTGACAATCTCATCTATATGCAGAAAATAATTAGCTATGCTTTCATTGCTATGCATCTTAAGATTTTCATACCGTAGTCTGAGAGTTTGAAGCTTTGCTCGTTTTACCTGTTCATCTCCTTCATAGCTTAGAATGATTTTGTCCCATATTTCCTTGGATGATTTGAAATGCATGACCTTCATGAATTCGGATTGTGACAAACTTCCAATAAGACAGTAACAGCTTTGGCATTGAGTTCACATTTATTTCTCTATGCTGTATTTGTAGGAATCGCTGATGGATATGTGTATCCTCCTTCCATGATTCCCCAGACATCCATTCCAAGTGATTGCAGATATGTTGTGGTTGTTATCTTCCAATGGGTAAAGTTATTCCCGTCAAAGATTGGTGGTTTGACGGATGCCTCTCTTTCTTGATTAGCAATTCTAATGGATCTTTCCTTCAAGTGATCAAGCTTCTTCTGAAGAACCTGGTCTGATACCAATTGTTGGAAATAATACTGAGAGGGGGCGGAGGTGAATCAGTATTAGAAAATCAAATACTTTTTCATTTTCATACTCAGATTCATATACGCTACTTCAGTTAAGGATATCCGCGTATATACGTGACTGTGTTAAAAGCAACTAGCGTACATCCAGTAACCTTAATGATTTAGTTAGTTTATCTTCAGTGAATGCATCAAAACATTATTAACCATATTAACAATAAATAGGAGAAGTATAACAGATCAGATCATAAGCCACAGACATGAACACCATGATATAAGGTGGAAACCCAATGTGGGTGAAAACCACCTGCTGCAATTTGATTCTATCTTCTTTAATAAGAAACTTCTTTTACAATGTACTAGTGCAGTCATTTACCAGTACACAGGTTGCAACCTGCAGAGGGCTACAACCCTCTCTCGTTCTCCAGCTTCTCCTGGAAGGGAGCTACAACCACTTAGCTCTTGTACTAGCTAGTACTAGTACATAGGTGGTGGCCTACAAAAGGCTACAACCTTCTCTTCCAAGGACAACGTTTCATACATTTTCAAACTAGATCCATAAATACACAACAATCATCACTGCAATACTATCATCAATTATACTTGCATCATCAATCTTTGAATCACCCAATACTTAATCACTGAAACCCTGTCAACAACCACAGTTACCAAAACACATACCAAAGCCCAGAACTCTGCCACAACGACAAGAATCAATAACAACCAGAAACATCAAATCTCATAATGCATATGCTACTTGACTATGTCAAACACGTGTGCATATGCGTCTTTACCAAAGAGAACCCGCGTACAGATATACGCTACTAGACTGTGTCAAACACGCGTGTATACGCACCTTTACCAGAGAGAACCCGCGTACATATATATAGATAATTTCTTAAATCTTCATTGTCATCAACTTGATTCAGATCAAGCCAAGCATCACAAACCCATAACAATCATGCTCAAACTTCACCCTTCAATAGACATTCATTTCACACACTCCTTTGGCCTAATGATCTTCTCCTTATATAGGTTTAGGCTTTTCTCAATACCATGGTCCAAAACCATGTCGAACCAATACCTTGGACCCAATACCTGGGGTCGTCACTTCAGACCAAATACCATGGACCAAATACCACGGACAAAAACCATGGTTTCCAACATGTATGTGCCTTTACTTCTATGAACCCGTGTGTATGCGACTACTGTTTCGCTAACCTACGTGTATACGCGCTTCCATCAAGGTTAACATGCGTATATCTCGTATGCACCTTATGCTCAGATAACTCGTGTATATACGCGCTTTCATCACGGTCAACCTGCATATATCTCTCTCTTTACCTGATGCACTATGATCTGTCCTCTGAGTGAGTTGCCATCAAGGACAACACCTATACCATAATGCTAACAAGACTCGGGTGCTGAAGCAACAATTGTAGCTATAGGTATAAAAGGTAAAAATTCTGAAGAATTTACAAGTAATTCTACCCAAACTATTGATAGTGAAGAAAATGAGAGGAAAAGACATGAACTTTTTCATATTAGAGTTATTTCCAAGCATCAAAAGATTCATACTTTGTTTGATAGTGGCTCACAAGTAAACTTAATTTCTGAAGCAATTGTTAAGAAATTGGGACTACTAACCGCACCTCACAAGAAGCCATATCCATTAGGTTGGGTATGTGATAAAGCAAAGCTATAAGTGACTAGACAATGTAAACTTAGGTTTTCTTTTGGGTCAGCATTTGCAGATGAGGTTGAGTTAGATATCATACCCTTAGATAAATGTGGAATTGTTTTAGGAAGTCCTTACTTGTATGATGGAAATCCATTTTCTATAGAGCTGAAATAAGTATCAACTCATTATAGATGGAATTGAATATATTGTAAGAGCTCATAAACTCAAGAATAATTATACTCTCATAAATTCAAGGTAGATGAAAATAATTGTAAATTCATGTAATCGATTTGTATTGATGGTTGTAAAGGAAAAGAAACATGATAAAACCAATGTATTTGAAGGTTGTGATGCTAAATAGCAAGATGATTTAGAAAAGGTTGTTTTAGAATATGATATCCTATTTCAAGAACCTAAAGGTCTGCCACCCAAAAGGGAAATTGTACATGATATTAATTTGCAACAAGATGCTCGATTCCCTAACATTAGAATGTACAGGTTATTTGCTTTAGAGAATGTAAAAATCAAGAAGCAGGTACAAGAGTTACTCGAGAAAGGGTTCATAAGACCAAGCACATCACCATGCGGATCTCCAATTGTGTTGGTGAGGAAGAGATATGGTTGTTGGAGGATGTGCATTGATTACTGAGCACTGAATAAAATAATGATCAAGAATATTTATCCCCTTCCTCACTTTGATGATCTGTTGGATCAATTGAAGGAAGTTGTTTTCTTTTCCAAGTTGGATTTGTGTAGTGGTTACCATCAGGTTAGAGTAGCAGAGAAAGATGCATGGAAGACTAATTTTAAAACAAAGCAAGGGTTGTATGAATGGATAGTTATGCCTTTTGTCTTAACTAATGCTCCTACCACTTTCATGAGAGTAATGAATGATGTACTCAGGCCTTTTATAGATGATTTTGTAATTGCATATTTGGAGGACATTCTTGTTTTAAGTAAAACATGGGAAAAACATTTGAAGCATGTAAAGTAGACTCTAGATGTTTTGAAAAAAGAAAATCTCTATGTTAAATTATCAAAATGTGAATTTGGTAAAACAACTTTGAATTATTTGGGTCATATTGTAGGGGGTGGTGAATTGAAGATAGATCCCTCCAAGGTTGCAGTAATTGTAAACTGGCCTAAACCTAAATCTGCTACAGAAGTTAGGAGCTTCCTAGGAGCAGCACAATATTGGAGAAAGTTTATTGCTAACTTTTCCTTACTTGCAACTCCCTTACATGCTTTGATAGGATTGAACAAGGTGTTTCAATGGGGAGGCAAACTGTAGAAAGCCTTTGACACCTTGAAAGAAAAAAAATAGTATAGCACCAATACTAGCATTGCTAAATCTTCAACAACCATTTGAGATCAAAACTGATGCCAATGATTATGCCATGGGAGCAGTGTTGATGCAACATGGTAAACCCATATGCTACCATTCTGAGACTTTTAATTTTGCAGTAGTTAATTATCCTACATAAGATAAAGAATTGTATGCATTAGTCCAGAGTGTGAAAAAGTGGAAACATTACTTAATGGGCAAAGAAACAATTATACATACTAATCATCAGCCACTTCAGTACCTGCACTCACAAAATAAATTGCAACAATCAAAACATTATAGGTGGATGGGTTTCCTACAACAGTTTCATTTAGTCATCAGATATAAAAAGGGCATATACAATAAACTTGCAGATATGTTGTCCAGACTAATCATAAATGCATCTACTATACTTAAGCGTAACTCAGTAATGCATGAAAGCTACATTGAACAATTCGCTGAAGATATAGACTTTAAAGATGTATACGCAGCTTTAAGTAATGGCAAAAAGGTAGAAGAATTGGATTGCTATGTTAAGGACCAACTCTTGTATCATTTGGGAAAGTTATGCATTCCATAAATAGAAAGAGTTAACATAATTAGGGAGTCACATACTTCTCTGATGTTAGGTCATTTTGGGGTAAGTAAAACAGTTGCACGACTGCAAAGATATTGCTATTGGCTAAGAATGCATGAAACAGTTTCTAGATGTGTAAGAGGGTGTACCATGTGTGCTAAAAGTAAGCTCAACAATAGAAAACTAGGCTTGTACACTCCACTACCAATCCCTTCCCATCCTTGGGAAAGTGTTTCCATGGAGTTTTTTGGGGGATTGCCAAAATATAGAAAGGGACATGACTATTTATATGTTATTGTGGACAGGTTCAGAAAAATGTGTATTTTACTACCTTGTAATAAGAAGATTATAGCTAAACAAACAGTGAAGTTGTTCTTTTAGCATGTCTGGGTGCATTTTTGGTTACCCACTTCCATAATATCTGATCGAGACTCCCGATTTTTTGGGAAGTTTTGGTCAAGTCTGTGGGAATTGATGGACACTAGACTGAAGAAAAGCACATCCTTTCACCCACAAACAGATGGCCAAACAGAGGTAGTCAACAAGATAGTGATCCAGTAGCTCAGGGGTTATTGTAGCAAGCATCCCAAGCTTTGGGATGAGCATTTATGTTATGTGCAGCATGCTTACAACCGTGCTAAACATTCTTCTACACAGAGATCCCCTTTTGAGACCTTCTTTGGTTTTAAACCATGGTCTCCCTTGGACTTTGTCTTTGGAAAAGACATAGCAGTTGTTGGACACAGTGATGTGAACAAAGCAACTAGATTCATTGAACAGATCCAAGAAATTCACCAAGCAATGTAGGAACAGTTGGAAAAGAGCCAAGACAAATACATTCCAGGGCATGATAAACATCAAGTGGAGCACAACTTCCAAGTTGGTGATCAAGTATGGTTGTATATCAGCAAAGATAGAATGCAAGGTGAAGGAAATAAGCTGAAGCCAATAAGGTATGGGACTTTTAAGATACTTGAGAAAATTAGCGAGAATGCTTTCTGCCATGATTTGCCAACATACATGGACATCTATTTAGTGGTAAATGTAGAAAAGTTAAGACTATTTGAACATTCCTTAATTGAAGATCCCGAAGAGCAAAGTCAATTTCCTTCCATTGATGATCTGTTGCGTGAATACCTCAATGAGTTGCTGGAAGATACAGTTCTGGTAGGAAGGTGAGGACTACGCATAAAGGGGATGTGGAGTACCTTAGGATTGGGCTCAAAGGTTCAAATCCCAGTAGTGCAAAATGGATAGAGATTTGGCAAGTGAGGTAGCTATATCCTCACTTAAGCAATGCTTGAAAACCAACTTTTGGTGGTCCAAAAGCCTTTTTCAATGGGATGGCGTGATCCAAATGGATCCAATAACACTCTCTAAGTCTTGAAAAATTGAAAAATCATCCCAACAATCAAAGAAAACCACATGAGAAAAACCTTTCATAATGGGGAAAAACACTTTCAAGAGGCAAAAACATGTGAAATCAATGAAAATAACAAAGTATCAAAGGTGGAGCAAATGAATGCACAATAGCCATCAGATTTGGCCGATCAATGGTCCAGATCTGATTGACAATCACAATCAGCATAGGCAGACATATGGTATCGGCATAGACCACATAACACTTGTGACGGTGACTGGAAAAGTCAACTAAGATCGTCCGTCAAGCGAGCAAATCAATGGGCCACGTTGCATCATAGGACCACTATCGGGGATTACAAGAACACTTACAATAGCCTGGCGTTATCGCGATATGCGATTGTGATAAATCACATCATGATATCACATCAGAGGACCACCATGGAGCGGGACCGATACACCTGTATATGTGTGATCCGATGAACCATACCCAACAGGTTTATCAATATGATTCCATAAAATTCTAGATCTGCAACAAAGCCATTTTTAATGTATTTTTGCGATGTTCGTTATTAAATGTAATGTGAAGGATGAAGACCGATGTGATAAGCTGGACCCAAAAGGTCTCCTTAAGGTTATTATATATTGTTTCAAGTCTGGAGAAAAGCCATTTCTAATGCATTACCATGATTTTAATGCATTTTAAAAATACAAAGGGGCAGGCCATTGCGACATGCGATGGCGACTTATATGAGGACTGATAGGAGAATAGGGTGGATTTAAGGACTTTTGAAGTCCGAAATCAACTATGATTTGGTGGAATTTCACAATCGTGAATGCATTTTCCTATGTAAAATAGAAAATGATTATGTGTAATTCTAAAGGATTTCAAGGGACTGAAGTGCTCTTATGTTACGAGATAGGTGGCCACCTCCCCTCTAGTTGTTATGCAATGATTGTGTAACATTGGAAGAAGGATTTGAGCAGATAGAGGCCCAAGAGACAAAAAGCTGGGAAGGAGAAATGCAACCCAGATTGGCTTTAAAGTCACATACAGAGAGCAAACAAGATAGGCAGTATTGAAGGCAGTGCCAAGATAGAGCTAGAACAGAGACAGAGAGTGTTGAGGGAGTTCGTGTACTCAAAGAAAGCTTGTGAGGTTCAACAAAGCTCTTGTTGTTGTAATATGTTGTGTGTGAGACTCAAATTGAGCTCACTATTGTAAAAACTCTGCTTGAAGCCATAATAGAGAGGACACCACTAAAGGCTGGACCAGGATATGTAGCCCAAGAGAATTGGGTGAACTCCTCATTAAATATTTTGTGTTATGTGTTGTCTATTATGTTTTGTTTACTGCTTCATTGTCTGTGTATTTCACAATCTTATTGATCCATTGCATAAAATAACATAGAAAAGTCCATGCACATGAGTCTATAAAACTTTATTAATTGTCTTAGATCTCATTGACAGATCATATCTTTACATGAATTATCTTTGTTTTGTTTATTTGAAGGGATTTGATGTGAAATTATCACTAATAATACGTTATCCTTGTGGCAAGTACATAATTCATGTTTCAACAATTTACTTCGTGCTCTAGTACCACAATTCATGTTTCAGCGATGGAAAATTTTATCTCACCTCCACGATTTTCATAAATCGAGATGTCATAATGGAAAATGAGTATATGGTTTTGGAAGATCAAGTGTTTGATATGTTGATGTGTTCCCTCGATCGCGCCCATGTCTTCCATATAGTGCATAAAGTGATGGTCAAAGTACTCTATCAAACTTCCTTTTATAAGCCACAAATTTGTTGACAACATTATGGCAAATACTTCTTGATTCGATACCTATTTTTGCATTAATTCAAAATCATAAATCAATTCAATTCCACATAGTAATGGTATCTCCTTATTTTGGTTCGTAATCCTTGTATCACTCTAAACTTGTATTCGTTGATGACCTTCGATCCAATAATTGGGAGGCATCATTGTTATAAATATGAAAGCTTTTTACTATAGAATATAATAAAATAGATTGGAATTTTAAATCGTATTTTAAGGAGCAAGAATCGATTTTGTTAGGCAAGGAAGGGACGAGCATGCGTGCCCAATCCCTGGAGGAGATCACTAGATCCCAACTCTGTGTCATTTCAATGCTTATGTAACAAGATTATGTATGAATATAATTTGGCATTCAATTTTGTGTTTGTATTTCTTCGAAAGCTTCTAAGATTTTGATTTAGTTGTTGGATATTGTGATTTAAGTGCTACAAGGGAAACGAGCTGGGTGGTTTGAGCCCACGAGCCACTCCATCACCTCATACTTCTAAGATTTTTTCACTTTGTTTCGATAAATGCATAATGTTTAGTAGTGTTTCTTACCCTGATCTTATTCGCTTCATAACAATATTTACTTTTACAATTCATTTCTTATGAAGGTTCCAGTTGTTTTAATTTAGCATGCGTTACTTCTAGCATTCATGTATTCACAGAACTCTTCAAAATTATTCTAATAAAAAATCACTTTTGCAATAAATACATAATGTAGAATATCCTTGTGATTACAAAGAAAGTATCCTGCAAGATCAAGGTAAGCTTTGAATTAGGAGAGAATGAATTTATTTTGTTTGGTTCTATTGCATGCTTTACCTCTTTGTAAATCATTTGAGAAGTTTTGGAAACTGAATCACATTCTTTATTTCCTAAATGGTTTGTTAGTTTGAGGGATATTTTCATTCCCTTGTCCCATGGACAACTGAGGTAGACTTGCTACAAGAGTCACTCAACTGAGAAGAGGAGCCAAAGGTAGATTCACAGTGTATTTACTTTACATTGATGCCCTTTTGAATGGTTTGAAGAGCTTATTTTTTATTTTATAGATCCCTAAGGTCATCTTATGGCATATATTTTTCTATGACTCTTTGTTTACCAATTGGGATTGATAATTTAAATGTTAGTATAAATATCGCATTTATACCAACCCCACATTTTGGCATCATTTCCGAGATGTTGTAGGATACAACCACAATGATTTGACATGATTTTCACTTTTCCTTCGAAAAAGAGTTTTTTAGTGTGATTCCTCTTGCTTCCTGAAACATGCTAGACGATATTCCCAAAGAGCTCACAATCTTGTTTTTTTTTCCTTCACAAATGAGTTTTTTTAGTGTGATTCCTCTTGATTGCTGAAGCATATTGGACAGTATTCCTTGAGAGATCACAAGATTGATTTTTTTTTTTGTTCATGCAATAGAGTTTTTGAGTTAGTGTTATTATATTTTTCTAATGCTCAAATAACCCTCCATCTAAATCTAGGTGCTAACAAGACTTTCCAGCTAGCACGAAAATGCAAGAAAGTGTGATGTTATTCCAAGAATTATCTCAAATTCTAGCAGAAGCTGGGGTTTCTGCTTCACAGAAAGAACATATTTTGGCATCAATTAGAAATAGGTCTATTCCATGGGAAGAAAAGACTCATGAAGGTCTAAAAGGTTTTCCTAGGGAACCTGAGAAGCTATGGATCATGCTTGATGAGGAGAAGCCATCAAAAGCAGAGACTAAAGACATCCATCTAATCCCACCTACACTTTAGGAGATAAACAAAGAGATTTGGAGGATTTTCATAATGACCAAGAGTATATGGCTCCCATTTAATCTTAGCTTCAGATGACTATCAGTATCCACTCCTCCTCTATCATTCAACAATTTGTAGCATCACATCAGTTAGTGCAGTTGGTCCCTCATGTTCTAGTATTTTCTCAAATATAATTTTTAAGTTTGAACAGGGGTATAATTATCATCTTGTTATGCACATGGTTGCATTGTAAGTACTCATATAGTTGAAAGGAATTCTTTTTCTTCTTAGGGTAGAACATGATAGAAGGATAAATCAATGCCATAAATAAAGATGTTACATCAATGCTATTAGGAATTTGACTTCCAAAGCATAGCCATTACAACTTCTTTTGATCCACATTGGTTGTTAACACACACATCTGTGGTAAGTCTTGTTTAGTATGATTCACTCTAATACCTCATGATTTTGCAAAGGTGACCATGATTAAACACTCTAATGAGTTGTCATATGAGATATATATTTTTAGTTTCCCTTAAAACCTATCACTGGAAAAACTCCTATGGTGGACCACTCTTGTAAAGATAATAATGAACCATTCATCAGAACACTAGAGTTATTAACTCAAAGAGTATTTCATTCATTATCTAAGACATCTTATTCAAATGAATATTTAGGGTAGAGGAACTAGCTAGTAATGATTAGTCATTTAAAACCTTTTCACACCATCCCATACTTTTAAGGAGTAGATCTTCCTCCCCACTAATTAAGTAACCTTTGAAGTTAAACATAATCATAGCTTGCAAAGAATTTATGAAGGATAGGAGGACTCATGATGAGCCAACCTACCACAATCATGAGATCTAACATGAATGACATCATTGTTATTGGTCACCAAGGCTGAGTGTTGGCTTTCAACTGAGAAACTCGAAGACAGGAGGTATCATCCGAGCCAACCTGTTTATCCATGTTACTTATTATGAGTGGCACTACCATCAACTCGTTATCAAGCCAAGACAATGGACTTCATATAAATTTTAAAATTAAAAAAGATAACTCTGAATCGATATCTAGTGAGTGGACACGAGAATTTCGTTGGGTTAAAATACATTCCTATCGAGGCTATAGACACCTACAGGAATAAGGCCATGTATATGGTATCAAAGTTAATTTCACACTATGATTTACTCATTTATCTTTCTCTTTCCCTAAAACTCATCATTTTAATTCTTGGAGAATGGTTTTAAGATGATTTGAGCATGATTCTTTGGGTTTTATTTTTCAAAAATTAGGAATCTTTAATGATATGGAATCCTTAGTGAAGGTAATTCATTGTACTGGATTAAGAAGAAATTTAGTTTTGCATATAACTAGATTACAACAAAATTTAGATTTTTCAATGAAGAATTTGTTGATTGGTCCAAGGAGGTGTCATCTTGTTCTATTTTTATTTCCCTTTTCTGTTATCATAAGTCACTTCAATTTTTCCGAGTGATTATTACTCACAATATGTTGATGCACAATAATGTGTGTTGATGGTGGAGGCCTCTAAAATAACTACATGGCCTAGGTACAAGATTGCTATAATAAGTGAAGGAATCTTGTCGTAGTTTTCTTGGAACTGCACCTTTTCAACAAAGATTTGAATTTTTTTATCATTAATGTTAATAAGACTCTAGTAAAATAATATAATTTTGAAAATAAATCCATAGAAAACAGGGAGCTTATTTGAGACAAGAAAACAGGTATGTCTTTTCAATCATAATGGTGCAATGGGGGCTAGTCTACAATCTTTTTATAATGTTGTGTACAATTACTACGTTCCTGCACCTGATTTTGGATGAACGTAATTGATCCTGTTAAGCTATGATTTCCTAATCACATTGGATATTCCATTAATGATTTCATCATTCCTACACTTGATGCTTCCATAGAATTATAATGTGGTTTAATTGACTATAATTATGATGTTGAAGACTTGATGGAAACTTTAAAATGATGTATCGATGTCTTAATGTTTCCTTGCTAATCATTAATACTTAAGTAATACCCCTACCATCCTCCATGATTTTTCATTTAATTGCAAGTGTCCATGTTGTAGGTGCCCCATTCCTATGATATTTAAATTTATCGATGAGCATGTTAAGTTTGTTTTTCCTCTATTTACACCTGGATGCATGTTGTGTTTTTAACTTTCAAAGCTAAGACGAAAATGAAATATGACTGACATGAGTTGTCATCCATAGAGGACCTTGAGAAAAATCCTGAATACAATGCCCGCAAGAAGAAGTTGATAAAGGATGGATGACATGAATTCATGGGTAAGTTTCAAGGGTCTGAATATGAAGTTTCGTTGAAGTTTGCATAGGGGTTCAATGCAAAGGTAACTCGAATTGGGTATTTGACTTTGAATGTAAATAAAAATATCATTTCTTGAGCAACTGGATTGCCATTGGAAGGAATTAAGTGCTTCAAGGACAAGAGTGTTGATAAACAACAAAGTTTGCAATTTCTCAAAGCATGGCACCAGAACGTTAACTAGGAAAAAGGGATACCATGTTCTCAGATTAAACATGAATGGTGCACTCCTATGTTCATTCTCCAAAAATATTTGACCCGCAAAGGAAGGTATGAAATGACTTTTCTATATCATATTGGTTTTCTTCTACATTTCACAGGAGAGCAAAAGATAAATGTCACCTATTTCTTGCTAAAAATCCTACAAAAAATGTCACATGGAATTTGTAGATATGTTAACCCTAATCAAAGTATTGATCGTGCATGAGCTAGGTATAAGGAATGATAACTGGGATGACTTTCTTCAATGTAATGGGTTTATAATAGGAATCAAAAAGCCCAGTGCCCAACCTCCTATTGAATTACGTGAGGAAGGGAATACTCCAGAGTAAAATTGGATGAATGATATACTCTCCTCGCATTCGACAAAGTCAAAATGGAGAAAGATAGACACCCTTGTGACCCCTGCAACGTTATCACGTGAACCTCCAACCCCCATTGTTGGAGGAAGGATTACTCGTAGCATGATGAAGTTCATCCAACTTCCTTTTCGTGCAATGGAGTCTCAAACCATCATTTTGGATCCATAAGAAGAGGAAATAGTGGAAGAAAATATAGGTTCCATTGATGGAGATAAACTCCAGGGATTTGAACAATTTACTGAGAAATTCATGTCCGAGATTAATAATCCAGTAATGGACTAATTCAATGAAGAAATTATACGAATTGATCGAATAGAAATCCTTGTAAAAGCAGAAAATGAATTTCAAACTCCTATGACAGAGGTAAATTCAAGGTTTGAATTTTCATTTGATCATCCTGTAGCAAAGACTTCTGATATTTATTCCACCACTCAATAGAAATCAAAATATTCTATCGATGACTCTATTTTAAGGAGAAAAGATAATGCAATAAATAGATTGAAAAAGAAGATACAAGAGCTTATTGTCCGTGAAGAAATTGTGAAAAGGGAAAACAAAGACTTGGAGAAACTTTGTATTAAGATGCACAATGAAAAGAATAAGCTGAGTGTTAAGAATGGTAAGTTGTGAAAGATAGCCAAGGATTGGATTGAGCAAGCCAAGTATTATGTTCCCTATAACAAGAATTTATAAAGGGAAATTAAAATGATTAGAAGCACAAAGGGAAAGAACATGAAATTTCAATTAATACAATAGGGCTTTAGGCCACAACTTTTCATTTTTAAAATTTTGAAATATATCTTATGGTTTGGCTTGGATGGGGACTGTTGAGCCTCCATTTTGCCTAAACTTTTATACATTTTATTGAATAACTCCTATGCCTCCATTGGGTGTTTATAGTCATTACTATCCTTTTTATGCATTATTGGCTATTATCTAGAGACATTTAGAGGTAATGTGTTATTGTTGCATGAGTTCTCTTTGTTTCAATGATTTGAAGGGATTTGATGGGAAATTATCACTAATAATAAGTTATCCTTGTGGTAGGTACATAATTCTTATTCCAGTAGTTTAGTTCCTGCTCTAGCAGCACAATTCTTGTTCTAGTTGTGCAAATATTGCTCTCACCTCCACGATTTTCATACATCGAGTTGTCATAACAGAAAATGAGCATATGGGTTTTGAAAATTGGGTGTTTCAAATACTGATGTGTTCCCTTTATTGCACTTGGGTCCTCTAGATAGCGCATAAAGTGATGGTCAAAGTACTCAGTCAAACTTCCTTCTATAAGCCATAAGGTTGTTAATAGAGTTATGGAAAATACTTCACGATGCTTGCTTTTTCATTTATTGGAAACCGTAGATCAATTTGAATCTGCATAGTAATCATATCTCCTTATTTTGTTTCATAATTGTTGTATCATTGTAAACTTGTATTCGTTGATGACCTTCGAAGCAACAATTGGGAGGTATTGATGTTATAAATATGAAAGCTCTCTACTATAGAATCTAATAGAATAGATTGGACATTGAAATCACATTTCGAGAAAGAGGAATCAACTTTGTTAGGCAAGGAAGGGAGGAGCCTACATGCCCAGTGGGATGATCCCTGGAGGAGACCCTATAACCCAGATCTGCATCGTTTCATGGGTATGTAACAAGATTCCATATGAATATAATCTGGCATTCAATTTTTTGTTTGTAATTCTTCTAAAGCTTGTAATATTATGATTCAACTGCTAGAGATTATGATTTAAGTATTGTTGTTAGGTCCCTATAATACTAGTGATTCCCCAATTACTATTGTCATTGTATCCATTATTGTTATTATTGTGCCCCATAGAATCCCAATATTGTTATTTTTGTGCCTTTCTATTATTATTGTTAGGTCAGCTTGGTTATATTGTAACCCCTTAGACACCTATATATACAAAGGAGGTTTTTTCAATTTGTAACATAAAAGAATTGTTCATTTGTGTAATGTAAAGGAGGTTGCATCCTCGAATAGGTTGAATTCGAAGTCATTGATCTATCTTTTCTATCTTTTTTGTGAGTAGGTTTCATAACATTTGGTATCAGAGCTTTGGATTCTAGGGTTTCGCTACTCCAAACAGGCCATCGTGGAATTTTCGTCATAACTCTTTCTTGCGATGTTTCAGAAGTGAAAAAAAAAATTTGTTTGAGATGAAATATTGTTGAACCTTGCAGCCGAATTTCATATCTTATCTCCCTATATTTTTGTAGATATGATCTGAGGAAGTTAGGGCTTTTGTAAGCTCCATAATTTCATCTAAAACAGACCATCGTGGAATGTTCGCTATAATTCTCTCTCTACGAAGTTTCAGAAGATAACAAAAAAACCCATTTGAGAAGAAATCAGTTAGAACCTCAACTCCAAATTTCAGATCTTGTCTCTCTATATTTTCAGAGATATAATTTGAGGAAGTTAAGGCTTTTGCAAACCCCTCAATTACATTCCAAACAGGTCACCTTGGGAAAAGTGTCATAATTTTCTCTCTAGGCATCAGATTGAACTTATGTAAGAAGTCACAGAAAGAGGATGGACTCTAGTTTTGTGGGTACCATTTTCAGAACCTAAGGTTGAAACAATGAGCCATGGAATATCGTACAAGTTTTCTCTACTGAAAAAGTCTATACGCAGGTCATTGTATGATATTTGGCATAACTCTTCATTGGAGAATCCAATCTTGATCAGACTTGCAGGGTTAGAAAGATTACTTAGGGAGTTACCGTAGGAAGCAATTTTAGACATGGGAGATCCAAAATTACAAAGATACATGAGATTCAATATCAAGCTCATAGAAAGTGAAAAAAGGTGTGTAGTTTTTTTAATATTTTCCATAAGGTTGGTTTGAAATATTAGTTTGAAGGAATTCGAAGGGCATAATGAAGCATTATTATTCGTAATTGATGCCCGAAAGAAAGAAAATAGAAACGCCTAGTAAGAGACTTGAAATCTCTAGCTTGACTCATGAAGAAGAGGAAAAATGTGACATGATATATTAAATTTACGAGACCAAGTGCAACAGATTTTACTCGCACAAAAAGTAACAAAAAATAAGATGGATGGTTTAAAGAAAGATGTAGAGGTTAAGATGGATAGTTTAAAGAAATACGTGGATGCTAAGATGGATTGTTTAAAGAAAGGCGTAGAAGCTAAGATGGATGGCATGGAAGCTAGGATGGATGATTGGAAGATAGATTTGAAGACAAATTTGAAGACAGATTTGAAGACAGATTTGACAAAGTTTATAGAAGAAATGCTTACTAATGGTGAAAGGGTAGGAAAGGAAACTCATGATGAGAATGAAATAAATGTTAATCCTGATTTCATAGACTCTAACATTGGATCAAAGAACCACCATGTTTCAAATATCCATATGAGAAAGTTTGATGGCAAGGATCCCGGAACATGGATACTACAGATGGATAAATGTTTTAGTCTCCATAGTGTGGAAAACACACAAAAGGTATGCATTGCAACTTTATATTTGGAACCAAATCAGTTTGTATGGTATCGATGGCTTTGCTCTCGTAAAAGAATTGTCACTTGGGCTACTTTTACGGATGAAATGATAGCACATTATGAGGATGTAAAAAGAAACACTTTTTTTAGCGAATGGATAAATATCAAACAAAAGGATTCAGTGATGGAGCACATTAATGACTTCCAAAAATTGAATATAAGCGTAAAAGATATTCCAGAGGAGCATAGGATTGATGTGTTCATTGGGACTTTAAAAGATAACATTCAACATGAGGTTCACCTTTGGGAACCAGATTCATTGGAGAAGGCATTTAAGTTGGAAAGAAAAATGTAAAGAAAAATTATAGTGCCAAGGAAGCCTCCCACTCACACTCATAAAGATGGAAGTGTTTTTGCCCCTAGCCATCCACAACCTACAATGTTGACACCACAACAATTGGAAGAAAAAAGAGAAAAAGAGATTTGTTACAGTTGTGATAAAAAATACACTAAAGGTCATAAGTGTGTCGAGAAGAAATTATTTTACATAGATTGTGAAGAGAAGGAAAAAAAGGAATAAGAAATTTCAAAAGAAGAGGATATACACCAAGAACAGGCCCTAGAAAAAGAAGAAATGAATGCGACCATATCTTGTAATGCATTGGCTGGAATTACCACTACTCAAACTATCAAGATATAAGGGCATATCAAGAAGAAAAAGGTAATACTGTTGATTCATTCGAGAAGTACCCATGATTTTATTCATTGTGAGATAGCCAAGGCATTGAATTGCTTCATATATTCAGCACCAGAGTGTTAAGTGATGGTTGCAAGTGGAGGAACCATAAATTTCTCAGGAAAGTGCCATAATATCAAGATATCCATGGGAGAAGATGTATTGAATAGCCCAATGCTTTCCATTCCAATGGGTGGTGATGGTGTTGTACTAGGAGTCCAATGGCTACAATCCTTCGGTACAATAGCTTTTAATTAAAAAAAAAAAAATCATGAAATTCTTTTCAGAAGGAAAGGAAGTTAAATTAAGGGGTATCACAAAGAAACCGAGAAAGATAATCAGCTCTAGCGGAATGAAAAAAATTCTAAGGAAAGAACAATGAGGCATAACTGCACAATTATGTTCACTGGAGGTTCCCACATCGAAATCATCCATTTTGCAGAACTCCAAAAGTCTTGGACAATCATTCCAAGGTATTTGAGACTCCAAAAGGCATCCCACCTATTCGTGATCATGATCATGCTATCAATTTGATTCCAGGAAGTGTTCCTCCAAACATCGAGCCTTACAGATATCCCTATGTCCAAAAGAGTGAAATTGAATGTATGGTTGCATAAATAGTAGAGGCTTGTATAATTCAACCTAGTCAATGTTCTTTCTCTACTCCAGTAGTATTGGCTCACAAGAAGGATGGACCATGGCACAGTTTTCCATATTATAGGGAGCGCAGCAAGCTCACTATTAAAGATAAATTTACCATTCCTGTCCTTGATGAATTATTGGATAAATTGCATGGATCAATTTGCTTCACCAAGTTGGATCTTCGTTCAAGGTATCATCAAACCAGAAAGAAGACTCAAGACATTCCAAAAACAACATTTAAAACTCAGGATGGTCATTATTAATTTTTGGTCATTCCTTTTGGCATTACTAATGCACCTTCTACAATTCAAGGTTTGATGAATTCCATTTTCAAACCCTTTCTTAGAAAAATTGTCTTGGTATTTTTTGACGATATACTAATCTACAACAAGTCTTGGAAGGATCATGTCGAACATGTTGACACAGTGCTCAAACTATTGGAGGAGAAATAATTATATGCAAAAATCTCCAAATGTTTCTTTGGAGTACAAGAGGTGGAATATCTGGGTCATATTGTATCTCATGAAGATGTTAAGGTAGACCATAGCAAAATGAAAACCATTAAGGAATGGAAAATCCCGACATCCATAAAGCATCTACGATAATTTCTTGGGTTGACAGGGTATTATCACATGTTTTTTAAGAATTATGGGAGAATAGCAGCACCTCTAACAAGATTATTGATGAAATATGCATTTTCATGTAGTCCAGAAGCAACAAAGGCCTTTAACCATCTCGAAGAGGTAATGTGCCAAGAACTAGTCTTAGCTATACCGAACTTCAACAAAACCTTTATTATGGAATGGGATGTCTCAGGAAATGGAATTGGTGTTGTTTTAACGCAAGAAGTAAGACCCATTGCTTTCAAAAGTCTTCCAATCAAAGGAAATTATTTACATAAAGCTATTTATGAGAAGGAAATGCTGGCAATACTACATGCACTTAAGAAATGGTGACCCTACCTAATGGGATGACACTTCAAGGTAAAAACAGATCATGATAGTCTTAAATAAATTTTATAAAAAGATTATCTTTAGAAGAGGAACAAAAATGGGTCACAAATATGTTTGGCTATGACTTTGAAATCATCTACAAAAAAGTGAAGCAAAATGTTGTGGCAGATTCACTCTCAAGAAAGGATGAAGATGTGGAAGCATTTCTTTGTGCCATTTCTATTATCCAACCAAATTGAATAAACGAAGCAAGGGATGAATGGAAGACTGACAAGGAAGTGTGGGCACTCATTCAAAAGATACAACAAGATCCCAATACATCTGATACATTTAGTTGGAAAATTGATTCGTTACGGTACAATGATCGATTATACCTATGTAAGAATTCCCAACTCAAACAAAAGATTCTTAGGGAATTACACACCTTTCCCTTAGGAGGGCACTAAGGATTTCTAAAAGCCTACCACAGGGTTAAGAAGGATTGCTTTTGGGATGGTCTTAAATCGGATATTCAAAAGTTTGTGGTGGAATTTTTGGTTTTCCAACAAAATAAAGTTGAAACAATTAAGACCACGGGACTATTACAACCTTTATCGATTCCAAGGTAACATTGGGAGGAGATTTTAATGGATTTTCTCACAAGTTTACCCAAGCCCAAAGGAAAGAGTGTTATCATGGTGGTAGTTGAAAAAATTACCAAGTATGCACACTTTTTTGCAATATCTCATCCATTTAAAGTGAGTATAGTTTCTACTGCATTTATGGAAACAATTCAAAAGCTACATGGAAACCCAAAGATTATTGTAACCAATAGAGATCCCATTTTCAGTGGAAATTTTTGGACATAATTATTTTCTTCTCTTGGTACTCAGTTAGCTCACAACTGATCTTATCATTCTCAATCTGATGGCAAAACTGAGATAGTAAACAAATGTTTGGAAGGATATCTTGATTTCTTTGTATCTAATAAACAGACAGGATGGGTCAAATGGTGGCCTCTAGCTGAATGGTGGTGTAACACTTCCTTCCATACTACAACAAAAATGACCCCATTTATGGCACTTTATGGGAATCATCCACCATCCATCACATCATATTTAAGAGAAAATTCTATGGTTCAAGCAGTGGAAGATCACATCGAGCATCAGCAACAAGTTCTCCAACTCTTAGAGGATAACCTCACCTTGACACAGAATAGAATGAAACAGAAGGCATATGAACATCACAATGAAAGAAGTTTTGATGTAGGTGATTGGTTATTCCTATGGGTACAACCATATAAACAAATGTCTCTCAAGCAAGTTAAGAAGGAAAATAAATTATTACCAAAGTGTTATGGTCCATACAAGGTGTTGCAAAAGATAGGTACTATGGCATACAAATTGGAGCTTCCTATAGCTTCACCTGTGCACCCAATTTTCCATGTTTCATGCTTAAATAAGGTTATAGGTGAAAATATTCCAGTTTAAACAATATTGCCAGAACTCAATGAGGAAGGAAAGATCATATTGGAACTTGAAGCAGTCAAAGAAACAAGAACTTGACAGCTACGAAATCGATCAATTTCAGAGTATCTCATCAAGTGGAAGAACTTACCTATTGAATATTCCACATGGGAGGATGAGAATTTTATACATAAGAATCCAAAACTACTCAAGCGTTGAGGACAACACTTTTCTAAAGGAGAGGGGCATGTTAGGTCTCTATGATACTATTGACTCCTCCATTACTATTGTCATTGTATCCCTTATTGTTATTATTATGCCCCATAGAATCCCACTATTGTTATTTTTGTGCCTTGACATTATTATTTTTAGGTCGACTTGGTTATATTGTGACTTCTTAGACTCCTATATATAGAAAGGAGGTTTTATCATTTTTATCATCCAAGAATTGTTCATTTATGGAATGTAAAGGAGGTTTCCCCCTTGAAGATGCTGAATTCAAAGTCATTGATCTATCTTTTCTATATTTTTGTGAGTTGGTTTCATAATAGTTGCAAGGGAAATAAGTTGGGTGGGTTGGACCAGCCAGCCAATCTGTTGCCTCATACTTCTTATGATTTTCTGCATTCTGTTTTGACAAATTTATAATGTTTAAGAGTGTTACTTCACTTGATCGTATTGTTTGTATAACGATATTTAATTTTAGAATGCATTGCTTATTAAGGTTTTGGTTGATTTAATTTATCATGCATTATTTCCATCACTCATGTATTCACATAACTCTTTAAAATTCTTGTAATTAAACGTAAATTTAGCAATACATACATAATGTAGAATATCCATGTGATTAGGAAGAAAGTATCCCGCAAGATCAGGGTAATCCCTGAATTAGTAGAGAATGAATTTATTGTGTTTGGTTCTATTGCATGCCTTACTTCTTTGAAAATCCTTTTAAAAGTTTTGGAAACTGAATCACATTCTTTATTTCCTGAATGGTTTGTCAGTTTGAGTGGAATCTACATTCCCTTGTCCCTTGGACAACTGAGGTAGAATTGATGTAGGAGTCACTCTACCCAGAAGAGGAGCCGGAAGTAGATTCATAATGTGTTTACTTTACATTGATGCCCTTTTGAATTTCTTGCAAGAGCTTGATTTTTATTGTATAAATCCCTGAGGTCATATTCTGGCATACATTTTTCTAGGTCTCTAATTTTACCAATTTGGATTTGATAATTTAAATGTTGGTATAAATCTCAAATTTATATTGCCTCACAAGCGTGTACAAATATATTTGATTTTGTGGTCTCTACATCCAACATAGAGATAGTGATCTGGGACGTGTAGCATCTTTCCAATAGATATGAAACCTTTATAACAAGTCCAAAACCTATTCCTTGGTTGAAATATGTAGTTAATGCTACTCCAATAGTTTTGTGAGAATTTTTACTAGACCCAATCCTAAAGGAGTCTAGAATAAAGCCGAGAAGAGAAACTTTTGTTGTGAGTTTAGAAGAAAAACTAAAATTACTTATCTCTCAAAATGTATTTGAATCTTAAGTTTGAAGCTTTGATAAATTCAAACATTCTTTGGTGGCATCTTAACTTTCTATGACACTTTGGTTTACATACTTCTAAGAGTTAAGGAATCTATGATGAAATGAAGAAAGACATATGAAATTATTTTAGTCAACTCCATAAATTCAAATGATGAATATATTTATGGAATAATGTGAATTCTATGGCACTATATGCATTTATAAGGCACTATGGTCGTATGGAAGTCCTGAAGTACATTGTTTTGTGTTTATATAAGGATTTCAGGACAATTTCTCTATAATCTATGAGAAAGACATATTTTTGATAGAGTATATATAAAACACATAAGTTTGTACAAAACTCACCTTGTTTTGGTATACAATCTATGGAATAGACCGAAAAATGTAAATCATCTGTGTAATTAAAGGTTAAGACTTTTGGAACTCTGTGGAAGAACCATGACAAGATGTGGACAAGATATATGAAGGTTTATGAAGAGTATGAAGTAGCTATGCTAATAAGAATACGGATCAATTAAATCATTTAAGTAAATATGTCTATGAAACCTAAAAGGAATGATTTAAAGAGTCCAAATTGTATGTAAATATTGAACCTCTTTTTTTATATCCATTGGAGGAAGATGATACATGTCAAGTGTAAAAAAACCAAAGGACTAAATCTCCGTAAGTTTTGATAGGAAAGGTTAAAAGAGATACATAGAAATTTTGTTCACTTACATCAAATGATCTATGTCAATTATATTTCACATGATACCAAGTCTTCTAGGTCATGGTGAATTCACATCTAGGAATTAACGTAAAAACCAAGTTAATGATCTTTTGAGAGAGAGTAATATATTATAAAAATGTCTACATAGATACTTTAGATATCGTGACTTAATTCATATATGAAGACTAGGTTTTTGTGATCAATGAATGAAATGATCCCCATCACATAGAAAGCTTGACAATAACATATGTAAGATTTTGCAACTAACTCATTAGTATGCTTGTATAATTTGCAATTGTTAAATGGAAAATGTTTAATAGTTTGGATAATATAGAATTTGTAGACCCTAGAAAAAGTTTGAATTAGAAAACCTTAGGAAAAATACCCTAACTAATTGTTTCTGCTATAAAAAGGAAACCTATCTCCTAGGAGCGAGAGGAATGACGTCATGCTGATGTGAGGAAAAGGTTGATGAAAAATTTCCAAGTTTAAGATGGAGTTGACCTTCCTCATTAAGATAAGTATCCCACGTCTCATTTCTTTAATTACTACTAGTGTTACTTTTTCTATGAATTTGTATTTTTTCTCTTTGAGTCTTCTAATCAAGTTTGCAAGTCAAAACAAGAACTATCTAAGAATTCTTATCAAATGGAAGAATTAAAAGATAGTAACAAAGAAAAAGTATTTATATAAATATTAATAGATATAAATGAAGGGGAGAGAGTTTTGAAGTATGCATCAAAGAGGTCAATTAGATGGCAGCATGAAATAAAAACTTAATAAAAGGGAAGAAGTTAACGTACCTCAGTTGGAAAGAGGGCTCTACAAGATCTTGGATGGATATGTCATTACTTGAGCTGATTACATTCTTGATTTATTTAAGGACACATCAATTGAGTTCGAATTTCTAATGATGAATAAATATACCAATGATGGTTTAGAATTGGTATGGTTTCTTGGAAAACCATGAAGCAAAATTCTATTACAATGTTAAGGAAGAATATGTTCAGGCTTGTACAATCAACTAAGATTAAGTTTGGTTCTATAAGGTGTTTGATGAACTACTTGATGACATGTTGGATTTTATTGATCAATTATACATGAATATTTTTAAAGAACCAAGAAGGATGATGTGCTTTATGATTTGAGAATACAATGGAAATAGGAGTCAAGAAGCTACAAAAAGTACCTCCATGGATGAGAAAATAACATATGTAAGGGATGTATGTTTATTTTCGATATAAGTTTGGTCTTATAGTTATCTCATCCTGGTTTGAGTGGGAGTGAAGATCCCCTCCCTGGTTGAGAGGGAGTCAGGGTGGACATCATGTTCTCCATGTGGAAAATACTATGGCCAGGACTAATAATGATGATCGTAGTGCATGAACACTAGTAGGGAGAACAGTGGTTTATATCAACATCAGGGACATATATTCATGAGTCATGTATTATAGATGAGTAGGATTATGTTATGAAACCAGCTCACAAAAAGATAGAAAAGATATATGAACGCCTTATAAATAAGCCTCTTCAAGGGGGCAACCTCCTTTACTTTACACAAATGAACAATTCTTGGATGATTCAAATGACTAAACCTGACTTCTATATATAGGATTCTAAGGGGTCATAATATAATCAGTTTAACATAGCAGTAATAACATAAGGGCACAAAAATAACAATAGTGGGTTTCTATGCGGCATTCTATTAACAATATGTGGACAATAGGGGCACAATAATAACAATATGGGATACAATGACAATAGTAATGGGGGAATTACTAGTATTATAGAGGCCTAACATGCCCCTCTCCTTCCAAAAAGCGTTGTCCTCAATGATTGAGTAGTTCTGGATTCTTCTGTATAAAATTCTCATCCTCCTGTGTGGAATCTTCAATGGGTAAGTTCTTCCACTTGATGAGATACTCTGAAATTGATTGATTTCATAGTTGTCAAGTTCTTGTTTCTTTGAGTGCTTTAGGTTCCAATATGATTTTTCCTTCCTCATCGAGCTATAGAAATATTGTTTGAATTGGAATATTGTCACCTATAACCTTCTTTAAGCAAGAAACATGGAAAACTGGGTGCAATGGGGAAACTGCAGGAAGGTCCAATTTGTATGCCATAGTACCTATCTTTTGCAACACCTTGTATGGACCATAATACTTTGGTGATAATTTATTTTCCTTCTTAGCTTGCTTGAGAGATATTTGTTTATATGGTTGTAGTCGTAGCAATACCGAGCCACCTACATCAAAACTTCTTTCGTTGCGTTGTTGATCTTCCTGTTGTTTCATTCTATTCTATGCCAACATGAGGTGATCCTTTAAGAGTTGGAGAACTTGTTGTTGATGCTCGATGTGATTTTCCACTACTTGAACCTTACAATTTTCTCTTAAATATGATGTGATGGATGGTGGATGATATCCATAAAGTGCCATATATGGGGTCATTTTTGCTGTAGTATGGAAGGAAGTGTTATGCCACCATTCAGCCAGAGGCAACCATTTGATCCACTGTGTCTGTTTATCAGATACAAAGCAATGAAGATATCCTTCCAAACATTTGTTTACTATCTCAGTTTGCCCATCAGATTGAGGATGATAAGATGAGCTATGAGCTAACTGAGTACCGAGAGAAGAAAATAATTTTGTCCAAAAATTTCCAGTGAAAATGGGATCTCTGTCACTTACAATATTATTGGGTTTCCATGTAGCTTTTGAATTGTTTCCATAAATGCAACAGAAACTATATTGGCTTTAAATGGCTATGATAATGCACAAAAGTGCATACTTGGTAAGTATGTTAACTACCACCATGATGACACTTTTTCCCTCGAACTTGGGTAACCTGTGATAAAACCATTGAAACCTCCTCCCAACATTGGCCTGGAATGGATAAAGGTTGTAATAAACCTGGGGTCTTAATTGTTTCAACTTTATTTTGTTGGAAAACCAATCATTGCATCACAAACTTTTGAATATCTGATTTAAGGCCATCCCAAAACAATTCCTTCTTAACCCTGTGCTAATTAAAAATCCTGAGTGCCCTCCTAAGACAGAAGTGTGCAATTCCATACAAATCATTTGTTTTAGTTGGGAATTCTTACATAGGTATAAGTGATATTTGTACCATATCGACTCATTTTTCTAGCTAAATGTATTAGATGTACTCAAATCTTGTTGTATCTTTCGAATGAGTGCCCACACTTCTTCATCATTCTTCCATTCCTCCATTGTTTCATTTATCCAATCTGGTTGGATAATAGAAATGGCACACAACGATGCTTCCACATCCTCACCATTTCTTGAGATGCATTAGCCACAACATTTTGCTTCCCTCTTTTGTAGATGATTTCAAAGTCATAACCCAACATCTTTGTGACCCACTTTTGTTGCTCTTCAGAGGATAATCTTTGTTTTAAAAAGTATTTAAGACTATCATGATCAATTTTTACCTTGAAGTGTCTTCCCATTAGGTAGGGTTTCCATTTCTTAAGTGCACGTAGTATTTCCAACATTTCCTTCTCATAAATAGCTTTGTATAAATACTTTCCCTTGATTGGATGAATTTCAAAAGTAATGGGTCTTTCATCTTGCATTAAAATCGCACCAATTCTATTTCCTGAAGCATCACATTCCACAATAAAGGTTTTTGTGAAGTCTGGCATAGCTAAGACCGGTGCTTGGCACGTTGCCTCTTTAAGATGTTGGAAGGCCTTTGTTGCTTCTCGAGTCCATGAAAATGCATCTTTCTTCAATAATGTTGTTAGAGGTGGTGCTATTCTCCCATAATTCTTAACAAAATTTTGATAATACCCTGTCAACCTGAGAAATCCCCGTAGATGCTTTATGGATGTGGGGATTTTCCATTCCTTAATGGCTTTCATTTTGATAGGGTCTACCTTAACACCTTCATGAGATACAATGTGACCTAGATATTCCACCTCTTGTACTCCAAAGAAACATTTTGAGATTTTTGCAAATAATTGTTTACCCTCAAATAGTTTGAGCACCTTATCAACATGTTCAACATGATCCTTCCAAGACTTGTTGTAGATTAGTATATCATCAAAAATTACTAACACAAATTTTCTAAGGAATTATTTGAAAATGGAATTCATCAAACCTTGAAATGTAGAAGGTGCATTGGTAAGGCCAAAAGGCATGACCAAAAATTCATAATGACCCTCATGAGTTCTAAATGTTGTTTCAGAATGTCTT
>APFE030535803.1:145355-156045 GCA_000404065.3 Pinus taeda | reverse complement strand
AGCTTGTTGAGCTCCCTATAATCCGGACACATGTGCCATGATCCATCCTTCTTGTGCACCAATACTACTGGAGCAGAGAAAGAACTTTGACTAGGTTGAATTATACCTGCCTCTAACATTTTTGTAACCATATGTTCAATTTCACTCTTTTGGGCATAGAGATATATATACAACCTAATGTTTGGAGGAAAACTTCCTGGAACCAAATGAATAGCATGATCATGATCACGAATAGGTGGGAGACTTTTGGGAGTCTCAAATACCTTGGAATGATTTTCCAAGGCTTTTTGGAGATCTGAAGAAATATATGATTTCGATGTGGGAACCTCTAGCAAACATAATTGTGCAATTGCACCTCATTTTTCCTTCTTTAGAAGCTTTGTGATACAGTTAGAGCTGATTACCTTTCCTGGTTTCCCTGTAATACCCATTAATTCAACTTCCTTTCCTTCTGCACAAAATTTCACGAAAAGTTCTTGAAAATTAAAAGCTATTGTACCTAAGGATTGTAGCCATTGGATTCCTAGTACAACATTAGCACGACCCATTGGAATGGAAGTCATTAGGCTACTCAATACATATTATCACATGGATAGCTTGATATTATGGCACTTTCTAGAGCAATTTATGCTTCCTCCACTTGCAACCATTACTTGACACTTTGGTGCTACATATAGGAAGCAATTCAATTCCTTTGCTATCTTAATCGCTACTTCCCGGATCAATCAACACTATTTCCTTTTTCTTCTTGATATGTCCTTCTATCTCGATTGTTTGAGGAGTGGTAATTCCAGCCAATGCATTAAAAGATATGGTTGGATTCATTTCTTTCTTATATAGGGTTTGTTCCTATAGTATATCCTCTTCTTTTGAAATTTCTTATTCCTTTTCTTCCTGCTCTTCACAATCTATGTAGAATAATTTCTTCTCAGCATACTTATGACCTTTAGTGTATTTGCTATCACAAGCGTAACAAAGCCTTTTTCTCTTTTTTCTTCCAATTTTTGTGGTGTCAACCTTGTAGGTTGTGGAAGGCTAGGGCCAACAACACTTCCATCTTTATAGTTGTGAATGGTAGGCTTCCTCGTTGCCATAATTTTGTTTTCCATTTTTCTTGCTAACTTGAATGCCTTCTCCAATGAATCAGGTTCCCAAAGATGAACCTCATGTTGGATATTATTCTTTATAGTCCCTATGAACACATCAATCCTATGCTCCTCTAAAATATCTTTTACCCTTATGTTCAATTTTTGGAAGTCCTCAATGTGATCCATCATTGAACCCTTTTGTTTGAGATTTATCAATTGGATAAAAAAGGTGTTGATTTTTGTTTCCTCATAATGTGCTATCATTTCTTCTGTAAAAATTGCCCAAGTGACAATTTGTTTATGAGGGAAAAGCCATCGATACCATACAAACTAATTTGGTTGCAAATATAAAGTTGAAATACGTACCTTTTGTGTGTTTTTCACATTGTGGAGATCGAAAAATTGCTCCATCTGTAGTAACCATGTTCTGGGATACTTGCCATCAGACTTCCTCATATCAATTTTTGAAACATGGTGGGTCTATAATCCAACATTAGAGCCTATGAAATCATGATTAACATTTCTTTTGTTCTCATCATGAGTTTCCTTTACCACCCTTTCCGCATTAGTGACCATTTCCTGTAGCAACTTATTCAAACTTATCTTCAATTCTTCCATCTTATTGTCCATGCCATTCATCTTAGCTTCCATGTCATCCATCTTAGCTTCGATATTAATGAGCATGTGATTCATATTAGCTTCCACGCCATTCATCTTGGCTTCATTTACCTTTACTGAGAATGAAATTTGTGTACTTGGACTTGCGATTTTGATATATCATGTTGCATTTCTTCCTCTTCTTCACGAATCATGCCAGGGATTTCAGGTTGTTTACTAAGTGTTTCCATTTTCTTTCTTTGGGGCATTAATTAATACTAATAATTCTTCACTAGTCCCTTTTAATTTGTTCAAACTAATTTTTCAAACCAATCTTATGAAAAACATAAAAAAACTACACACCTTTTTTTTTTCACTTTGTAAGAGCTCAATATTGAATCTGTTGTATCTCTGTAACTCCAAATCTTGAATATCTGAAATCACATCCTGTGATATCCCTTTGTGTCCACTTGCTAACCTCGTAAGTGTGATAAATATTGGCTTCTCCAATGAAGAGTTATGCCAAATATGCCACAGTGACTTGATTATAAAATATTTCAATAGAGAAAACTTGTACAATGTGCCACGTGTCACTGTTTTGACCTTAGTATCTGAAACTAATACATAGAAAACTACAGGCCGTCCTCTTTCTGAAACTTCTTATGAAATTCCAATCTGATGCTTAGAACCAAAGTTATGGTGATTTTACCTAGGTCACCTATTTGGAATGTAATTTAGGAGTCTGCAAATACCCTAACTTCCTCAGATCATATCTCTGCAAATATAGTGATACAAGCTCTAAAATTCGGACCTGAAGTTCAGAACAATTTCAGTACAAATGGTTTTTTTTTTTAACTTTTGAAACGTCGCAGGAAAAAGTTATAGTGAAAATTCCACGGTGACCTGTTTGGAGCAACGAAACCCTAGAATCCAAAGCTCTAATACCAAATGTTATGAAACCAGCTCACAAAAAGATAAAAAAGATAGATGAATGCCTTATAAATAAGCATCTTTGATGGGGCAACTTCCTTTACATTACACAAATGAACAATTCTTGGATGATTCAAATGACTAAACCTCCCTTCTATATATAGGAGTCTAAGGGGTCATAATATAATCAAGCCAACATAATAGTAACAACATAAGGGCACAAAAATAACAATAGTGGGTTTCTATGGGGAATAGTAATAACAATATGGGGACAATAGGGGCACAATAATAACAATATGGGATACATTGACAATAGTAATGGGAGAATCACTAGTATTATAGGGGCCTAACAGATTAGCATCCCAAGTTGAATACATCGACTTGGTAAATATTGGTCTAGAGGACATACTTTTCCTTCGATTAGGAAATGCTCATGTGATATCATACATTGAGAACACATGAGTGGGGTATGTTCCTTGAGAAGTGGTGGTGTCTAAATTTATGCCTCCCAACATTGCGCTGTAATATAGTGGAGAGATAGATCATACTTGTCAAAGCCTTCGTATTTGGACAATGCTAGTTATGATGATATAAACCATCGTTAATTCTCATCAATTCAAATCATTTCTTATATGAATATTTCAACTTGAGAATATGTTGTGCTTTGCAAACAACCCCCCATTTCATGTTATTTTTATTCATAAAAAACATTAAAATATGAAATGGGTCCCTTTAAAATAAAATTGATATCAAAACTTTTACTTAAAAAAAGTCCGATAATCAAAGGAGCGCTTTATAAGAAAACCCTTTTTAAAAGCAAAATCCATTAAAAAAAAAAAAAAATAAAGTAAATATTCGGTTATTGCGATAAAGCGATCGCAAGATCGCATATCGCAATGACATGAAGGATGCAACAAATAGCTTAAAGGCTTTCCGCTGATGCGATATAGTGTTCGGCGATCGGCGATCGGCGATACCCAAATGCACCACTAAAGCACCCCATATCAAAGCCCCGATGTGATAAGCTATCGGCGATTGGCAATCGGCACATCCCCTTTATTTTAATATCATTGCACATATGCCTTTCGCCGATGCGATATCGCAATCGGCAATCGACGGGTCCCCTTGTTTGAAACTTAATGCACATATGCTTTCCGCCGATGCGATATCGCAATCAGCAATCGGCGATACTCAAGGCATTGTTAAAGCCATTCATGTTATACCCCCCGATGCGATGCGATAAGGCACGATTTTCGATAGAAAGCCGTTAAAGTGATTGGAAAGCCCAATTTACTGTTATTTAAGGCATAATCACTCCCGTTCTGCCGCCAATACGACCATTGCATGCTTAAAGAGATCTTTCGACCAAATATTGATATAATGGGCATTTATAAGGTGGCAGGCTCTTTACGGTCACTTAATAGATTCATGTCCTAAGATCTGCCCGTAGATCGTCTCCGCGCCTATTTTAAAAAAGCAAAATATATCAGTGCTTATCTTTTCATTTGCTATCAATTGTGAGTTTTATCGCTATCTCTGTGTTACGCCAAATTGCCTCTCTGTGCAGAATACAGTCTTACACAGGAATTCGGGCATGATGGGTAAGAAGTCAAAGAAAGTTGCAGGTGTTTCCAATCCACCAGCTGCAGGACAAGCCGTAGTAAACAGCAAAAAGGGCCTAATATCCGACACAACATGCGCAGGCCTCGCCAGAGTGACTTGGCAAGGAACTTATGACTTGATTGAGGCCGAGAAACCAACGCAGACGGTAGAAGAAGCTACCGCGGATTCATTAAAAAAGTCGGAATGCACTCTCAAGGATTTGGCCAATTTTTTCCTCCATAGGATAGCAGCAAGGGAGAAAATTCTCCCATACACAGATGTTGTGCGATGGGCGATTGAAGAAATCCCCATCACAGACAGAACTTTCAGCACAAGGGATGGAAGGATTTTTGGGTCATTTAAGCCAGAAGATCTGAGGCAAATGTATCATTTGCCTAAGCTGGAGAAGATATACAATAGCACCTTTTTGGAGAAGTTCGCAAGCGAGAACGAGATTAAGTCCGAACCTATCAAGGACTGGAGGCAAAATCGAAATAAACACAAGCACGAATCCTCCGATAAGTACTCGGTCGACTCTTTATGTTCTCCTTATTGCTACGCTGGTATAATGATGTGTAGGTTGTGGGGTTTATACGACTCTGCCATTTTTACCATTGAGATGGTTCCTCTCATGGAGGCGGCAGTGAACAGCATGATTATGGATTGGGCTACTATCCTTTCGGATAAACTAGCAGTAGCTGTTAGTGACTTTAGGAATAAAACTAGAGTCACTGAGAGGAAAATTCCCCCGTTCTACTATAGTGCATATATCCTAGATACTTTGTGTTTTAATTCCGAATTCCCTATTCTTGGTTGGAGGTGGACCACACAGGACCCCCCTCGCCCATTCATATTTACCATCGTAAGATGTGGAAGTCATCCTATAAAAACCACCTGTATCAGATTTGTAATGGTTTCATGGTTCCTGTTTATTATTCAATTTTTGATAAACCCATTTCAAGGATCTCCTACCTAGCCTCTTTTGACTTACCAGCAGTGGCTAGTTGGTTTGGTGAAGAGCATTTTACTTATATTAGAGTCTTTGGCAGCCAAGCCAATCCTCATGTCCTCCCCTTATATGTCCCTAATAAATTGCTAGCAAGGGAAATTACATACCAGATTACAGCTGAGAGTACTACACAGACTCTCAAAAAGGAGAAGAAAAGGGGCTGGCCTACTTTTCCCTTCAGATGTGGAGTCTTCACCCTGCATGATCTTAAACATGCGGAAAAAGAGGCCACGAAGATTCAATCTCTAAATCTGGCTACAATCCCGAATAGAGCATTTGACCCAAAGCGAACTGCATATGCCGCTTTGGAACATGCCAAATTAGCAACATTTGATCATAAAGAAGATATGTTCGATGATGTGCTCTCTTCAGCTGAATCAATAGGTCAAGCCAAAGAACTCGCCAAGATGCGATACAATGATGAAGGGTTAACTTAGTTTAACAAACTTAAAGAGCAGAGGTTGCAAACTCTGCCTCTAGAATTATTAATGCCAACCCAAGCAGCATCATCAAGCGAGCCTAGCCAACAACAGATAAAGGAACCTCCTGCTACAAGGAAAGCCAATAATAACGAGCAGGAGGAGCAACAAAAGAAAGACCAAGAGGAGAAGCTGAAGAAAGAACAATAACCGCGCTTAAAGAAAGAACAGGAAGAGTGCTTAAAGAAAGAGCAGGAAGATAGACAGCGCAAAGAGCAGGAGGATAAACAACAAAGAGAGTAGGCGGAGATGCGGCAAAAGGAACAGGAAGAGAAAGAAAAGAAGAAACAAGAACAATTGTTGAAGGAGTCTCAGTCTAAACAGACCACCACCGATACTAACATGGGTGCTATCACAGACCCCGAATTGCAAAAGGAATGGCAACAGTTCAACACCATTATCAGTGGAGGAAAAGACTCACAAAGTACCGATACTCCTAAAACCAGCAATGTGCAGGATGATACCTCATCTCAGGTTCTGAGTGGCACCAGCGGCCCACCTAAAACTAAGGATATTGAAGTAATTCCGAAAAGTCCTAGCGACCAAATCACTCTACAAGTAGAAGATATTCCTCCATTGGATGTCTTCTACAGCCCAAGGCACAGAGCAGTGGTAAAACGATCAAGGAAGAGACGAAGGCTTGATCAACCTCCTATCATTCCAGAACAAACGGTCACGGGCAATGTAGTGTGGAAGGAGAAACTGGATCCCTCCGATGATCTGACTAAATTGTCACAGTATGCGGAGCTTATTCAGCTGCAACCATCGAAAAAGCATCGGAGGTAAGTCTTTTATTAAAGACTAAAGACCAGGAAATCTCCACGTTACAACCATAATTAGCTGAGATAAAACTGAGGGTAATACAAGCCGAGGAGCAGTTAGCAGCACAACAACAGAGGACAGCGCATGCAGACGAACAGTTAGTGGAGCAACAGCAAATAAATAACCAATTGGCTCAGCAATTGGAAGAAGAGAAACAGAGGATTAATCAGGCAGCGATCCAGAAACAAAATGAATTAACCGAGGCTTTGGAGCAATTAAAAGCAGGGAATGAGCAATTGGTGAAAACCAAGGATGAGCATATCGCTCAAATAACAGCGCAACTAGAGAATATCAAAGGAGATTCGCAGATAATAGAATTTAGGAAAGAGGCGATGTTGATAAACAATGCGCTGATATCGCAAATTAAACTCTTGTGTCAACAACTCTCTCAAGCGGAGCCACTCTGCGAATTAACATCCATAAATGAGCAGGTAGAGAAGGCAAGGGATGACTTGAATCAAGCCGATGAAGCTATTACTGCATATCTTGAATGGCAAGATTCGAAGTCAGGAAAAGCCTCCAATTTCCCAAGGATACTTGAGGTTCATAAAGATATACTATTCACGGAATGGCACACACAGGTGTTAAAGGCAGAGAGAGCAGCTTCAAGGTGTAGATTAACTTCTAGCAATTTGGTTGATCTAGTTAACGATACTCTCTACATAGCAAACATGATTTCCCAGTGTACACCTGGAAAGGTTACTATAGCAAATGCATTGGAGCAAACGTGTTATCCAAAGCTAGAAGGCAGAGGAAGATTAATCGCCGGAGTTAACAGTTTAAACATGGAAACATATTGGCACTTCCTAGTCAAGCCTCATGAACAAAGAGCCGCCCTCAAATGCTTGACAGATGCCATTCAGTGTATGATTCCTGACATCCAAGACGCCACCTACGCTGCCCAACTCAGTTCGCGGCTCAACAAACCTCCTGAAATTGAGCCAATGCTTGCCATTAATCAGCTCAGATTCAAAGGAAAGCAGCCGACCGAATGAATCATCCTCCAGCTCCCTAGATCGCCAGCTGAAATAGCAACAAAAATTATTGATATCAGCTTAATTAGCATTTCTGTTTTATAGATATTTAGATTAGTATAGTATTTATAGACCCTTTCATGTTTTTAGAAAGGGTCATAAAATTTTGTAATAGACTTAACAGACTGAAGTTTGCACTATTGTGCTTCAACCTTTATTCTTTTATGAAACTCGACCAGTCGTTCTTACTTTAATGGAAAAATTTCCTTATACAATTGTGCACTATTTTCATTGATTGAGGAATGTTTATGCGTTAAGGGAAGAACCACACATAGCGATTGATATTTGGGAGTGGCATACAGCTCAAATGGTATTTCTATCTTTGTCTGAAGTCATTCTGTGTATGTGAATTGTTATGTAATTATTCTTGCTATCGTTGATTGTATGCATGCGCTATAACAACAAATCTTATTCATTCCACTATTGGGTGTTTATATGATGTGCCTTTACTTTTAAATCATGCATATGTTAATGATATGAATGTATAAAGTGTAGTAATTTCGCTTCAATCGCTGCGCTTAACTATTTAAGCATAGCAATCTTAAATGATTCAATATCTATGTCTTAAAGATACAGTCATCTATATGTTTATCTTTTAGATATAGAGCATCAAAAGCTACACTTTAGAGCTCAATAGATTCCCGGGATAGTTTCATTTACTTATATTTCTATCAATAGTATCAGTCTTCCGCCTAACACTAGTGTTATTTACAAAGCATTCACTCATCCCATTTATCTATTTCTGGGAAACTGGTCCCATTATCCCCAGTCGGAGCCACTATCCCAAATGGAAAAGGAGTTGTACTAAGGTCCGAACCGAGTGGTTTCCCCAATGTTGTTGCAGCGATTTTCGAGGCATCAACATTTTTGGTGCTAGAAGGAGGGCCTTGACTATGAATGGCAAGCAAACCCAAATCTCCAAGCCATTCTAAGAGTAATTCTCCCTCCAAATCTCCGAGTTATTCTCGGTCGCATGCTGGTTCTCCAAATCGCAATCAAGAAGAACAGGAATCAACTACCACTGCTCACACCCATCATACTTCAGAACAATTGAGTCTTGAATCCCTCGAAGTTCAGTCTCTTATCCACAAACTTCAGACCTTCTCGATTTCGCCACAAAGATCTGAAGTATCACAAAGTAGTGCAACTTCACAGTTCAATATATCTCATCCACTTACCAGACTCCAAAGTGGAAAGCTTGGTATCGAACCCATTGAGTTCCCTTTACCCGAAAGGAAAAGGGCCAAGAAACATACCAAAGGGTCTAATAATGAAGAACTTTCTTCCACATCATCTGTTTCATCTCCCCATCTGCAAAGTCAACCACCGACTCCTCCATTACATATTTTTGTCCACCAGGGAATAGAAGCCTCAACATCTCAATCTCCTCACCCCTCGATATCATCTACTTCCCATACATCTGGAATCCCAATAGTAGTATCAACCACTGGTACTATTACAATGGTAGATCCATGGACCAGACCTGGTGTGGTCAATATGCCTGCGCCATTGCATCCTTTACCAGATGCTCCTGAAAAATGGCTTCCTAAATTTAATCCAGACGATGGAACTTAGGCTGAAGAACACATTAATAATTTCATGCTGTCGGTCAACTTGAAAGGGGTAACACAAGAAGATGTTGTTGTTAGAATTTTCCCTTATACTTTGCAAGGATCAGCAGGATCCTCGTATTTCTCCCTACCCTCTGGTTCTATTACCAGTTGCGATACATGCCAAGAGCAGTTTCTTACTAAGTATGGAGATGATAGGTCTTTAGCAACTTTAATAAATGATCTCTCCAACTTGAGAATAGAGCATAGGGAACTGATTAAGGAATTTAATGCTCGTTTCAATAAACTCCTCAACAAAATCCCTACAGCCTCTAAACCAAGTGAACAAATCCGAAGCGAATGGTATATCACTGCCCTGCCTGCCAATATAGCCATTTTTGTAGACCGGGCTGGGAAACCTACCTTAGCAGAAAATATGAAAGAAGCACTTGATGTGGAAAAGCGCATCAATTCCTTAGAAACGAAAGATGCCTTGGAAGACAGAAAAGCTAAAAAAGTCTCTTTTAAAGAAGACTCCAAGAAGAAAAGCCCAAAAGACCCATATGACATGGAAGGTTTGCAAAAGGTCCTGAAAACATTGTCCAACGAAATGATTGACATAAAGAAATAGGTGGCCGAAACTTCAAACAAAAGACCTTTTAGGACTTATAAGAAAATGGAAACAAAGCCACCCAATGTCATATCTAATGCAGATTCAGACCAGGAAGAGGAAGAAGAAGAGGCAACTCCACCAACTAATGAGGAAGAAGAAGTAGCTGAGTGTCATGGAATGTGGGATTTCATACTCCCCAATTCTGATACTGATAATGAAGAAGAAGCCTTCCCAGTCACCACCAGAAGTAAAAGTACTTCTGAACCTACCCAGGCGACTTCAAAGAAAAGAAGCGCAGGTGCTGTTACAACGAAGGAAAAAGTACCTCCAAAGAAACCACCTGCAGTAGTCCCTCAAAACCAGCCCTCAACTTCTAATTCTCCTTCAACATCTAAGACATTAATAGTATCCGATGCAATGGAATACAACATTGTTGATGACATGAAAAATACCAAAGCCAACATAACTATGTTTGAGCTTAGCAAGCTAAAACATCAGCAAAAATTACTTCTTAAAGAATTGAATGTTGTTCCTTCTACTCCCCTTCCTAGTTCAAAAGCTGCTAATGATTCAGGTCAATCCCCTCCAGATATGGTTGAAGCTACAGATTTAGTCCTAATTGGGGATAGGTCAAGCTCTCATACTCCACCATTCCTCCTGACTTATGAAATCTATAACAGAAACCTGCACAAGTGTTTAATTGACTCAGGGGCATCTTCTAACATAATGCCAGCTTCAGTTTGTTCCAAATTGAATATAGAACCCCAGAAGTCTGCCATCCATATTGTTCAATTAGACAGAACTAAGGTACAGGTGGTTGGAGAAATTAATTCCGTAACTATCAGGTTGTCTGCTGATCCCAGAATAGTACAAAGGATTGACATTCTTATAGCCGATATACCTGAGTTTTACGGTTTGATTTTGAGTAGAGACTGGTCCGAAAAATTACATGGGTACATTTCTACT
>APFE030535803.1:101446-135600 GCA_000404065.3 Pinus taeda | reverse complement strand
AAATAGCAAGAAAGGCCTAATATCTGATACAACAGGCACAGGCCTCGCCAGAGTGACTTGGCAAGGAACTTATGACTTAATTGAGGCCGAGAAACCAAAGCAGACGGTAGAAGAAGCTATCGCGGATTCATTAAAGAAGTCGGACTGCACTCTCAAGGATTTGGCTGATTCTTTCCTTCACAGGATAGCAGCCAGGGAGCAAATTCTCCCATATACAGACGTGGTGTGATGGGCGATTCAAGAAATCCCCATCATGGACAGAACATTTAGCACAAGAGATGGGAGGATTTTTGGATCATTCAAACCAGAAGACCTGAGGAAAATGTATCATTTGCCCAAGCCGGAGAAGATATACAATAGCACCTTCTTGGAAAAGTTTGCAAGCAAGAATGAGATTGAGTCTGAACCTATCAAGGATTGGAGGCAAAATCTGAACAAACACAAGCACAAATCCTCCGGTAAGTACTCAGTCGATTCTTTGGCTTCTCCTTATTGCTATGCAGGTATAATGATGTGTAGATTATGGGGTTTACACGACTCTGCCATTTTTACCATTGAAATGGTTCCTCTTATGGAGGCGGCAGTGAACAGCATGATTATGGATTAGGCTACTATCCTTTCGGATAAGCTAGCAGTAGTTGTTAGTGACTTTAGGAATAAAACTATAGTCACTGAGAAGAAAATTCCCCCATTCTACTATAGTGCATATATCCTAGATACCTTATGTTTCAATTCCGAATTCCCTATTCTTGGTTGGAGGTGGACTGCACAGGACCCCTCGCCCATTCATATTTATCAATCGCAAGTTGTGGAAGCGTCCTATAAAAAACCAAACTTGTAATCAGATTGTAATGTTCATGGTCCCGTTTATTATTCAATTTTTGATAAACCCATTTCAAGGATCTCCTACCTAGCCTCCTTTGATTTGCCAGCAGTGGCTATTTGGTTTGGAGAAGAGCATTTTACTTATATTAGAGTCTTTGGCAGCCAAGCCAATCCTCATGTCCTCCCCTTATATGTTCCTGATAAATTTCTAGCAAGGGAAATTGCATACCAGATTACAGCTGAGAGTACTACACAGACTCTCAAAAAGGAGAAGAAAAGGGGCTGGCCTACTTTTCCCTTCAGATGTGGAGTCTTCACCCTGCATGATCTTAAACATGTGGAAAAAGAGGCCACGAAGATTCAAGCTCTAAATCTGGCTACAATCCCGAATAGAGCATTTGACCCAAAGCGAACTGCATATGCCGCTTTGGAACATGCCAAATTAGCAACATTTGATCATAAAAAGATATGTTCGATGATGTGTTCTCTTCAGCTGAATCAATAGAGCAAGCCAAAGAACTCGCCAAGATGCGATACAACGATGAAGGGTTAACTAAGTTTAACAAACTTAGAGAGCAGAGGTTGCAAACTCTGCCTCTAGATTTATTAATGCCAACCCAAGCAGCATCATCAAGCGAGCCTAGCCAACAACAGATAAAGGAACCTCCTGCTACAACGAAAGCCAATAATAACGAGCAGGAGGAGCAACAAAAGAAAGACCAAGAGGAGAGGCTGAAGAAAGAACAACAACCGCGCTTAAAGAAAGAACAGGAAGAGCGCTTAAAGAAAGAGCAGGAAGATAGATAGCGCAAAGAGCAGGAGGATAAACAGCAAAGAGAGCAGGCGGAGATGCAGCAAAAGGAACAGGAAGAGCAAGAAAAGAAGAAACAAGAACAATTGCTGAAGGAGTCTCAGTCTAAACAGACCACCACCGATACTAATGTGGGTGCTATCACAGACCCCGAATTGCAAAAGGAATGGCAGCAGTTTAGCACCATTATCAGTGGAGGAAAAGACTCACAAAGTACCGATACTCCTAAAACCAACAATGTGCAGGATGATACCTCATCTTAGGTTCTGAGTGGAACCAGCGGCCCACCTAAAACTAAGGATATTGAAGTAATTCCGAAAGGTCCTAGCGACCAAATCACTCTACAAGTAGAAGATATTCCTCCATTGGATGTCTTCTACAGCCCAAGGCACAGAGCAGTGGTAAAACGATCGAGGAAGAGACGAAGGCTTGATCAACCTCCTATCTTTCCAGAACAAACGGTCACGGGAAATGTAGTGTGGAAGGAAAAACTGGATCCCTCCGATGATCTGACTAAATTGTCACAGTACGCTGGAGCTTATTCAGCTGCAACCATCGACAAAGCATCGGAGGTAAGTCTTTTATTAAATACTAAATACCAGGAAATCTCCACGTTACAAACAGAATTAACTGAGATAAAACAGAGGGTAATACAAGCCGAGGAGCAGTTAGCAGCACAACAACAGAGGACAGCGCATGCAGAAGAACAGTTAGTGGAGCAACAACAAATAAATAACCAATTGGCTCAGCAATTGGAAGAAGAGAAACAGAGGATTAATCAGGTAGCGATCCAGAAACAAAATGAATTAACCGAGGCTTTGGAGCAATTAAAAGCAACGAATGAGCAATTGGTGAAAACCAAGGATGAGCATATCGCTCAAATAACAGTGCAGCTAGAGAATATCAAAGGAGATTCGTAGATAACAGAATTCAGGAAAGAGGCGATGTTGATAAACAATGCACTGATATCGCAAATTAAACTCTTATGTCAACAACTCTCTCAAGCGGAGCCACTCTGCGAATTAACTACATCCATAAATGAGCAGGTAGAGAAGGCAAGGGATGACTTGAATCAAGCCGATGAAGCTATTACTGCATATCTTGAATGGCAATATTCGAAGTCAGGAAAAGCCTCCAATTTGCCAAGGATACTTGAGGTTCATAAAGATATACTATTCATGGAATGGCACACACAGGTGTTAAAGGCAGAGAGAGCAGCTTCAAGGTGTATATTAACTTCTAGCAATTTAGTTGATCTAGTTAACGATACTCTCTACATAGCAAACATGATTTCCCAGTGTACACCTGGAAAGGTTACTATAGCAAATGCATTGGAGCAAACGTGTTATCCAGAGTTAGAAGGCAAAGGAAGATTAATTGCCGGAGTTAACAGTTTAAACATGGAAACATATTGGCACTTCCTAGTCAAGCCTCATGAACAAAGAGCCGCCCTCAAATGCTTGACAGATGCCATTCAGTGTATGATTCTCGACATCCAAGACGCCACCTACGCTGCCCAGCTCAGTTCGCGGCTCAACAAACCTCCTGAAATTGTGCCAATGCTTGCCATTAATCAGCTCAGATTCAAAGGAAAGCAGCCGACCGAATGAATCATCCTCCAGCTCCCTAGATCGCTAGCCGAAATAGCAACAAAAGTTATTGATATCAGCTTAATTAGAATTTATTTTTTATAGATATTTAGATTAGTATAGTATTTATAGACCCTTTCATGTTTTTAGAAAGGGTCGTAAAATTTTGTAATAGACTTAACAGACTGAAGTTTGCACTATTGTGCTTCAGCCTTTATTCTTTTATGAAACTCGACCAGTCGTTCTTACTTTAATGGAAAAATTTCCTTATACAATTGTGCACTATTGTCATTGATTGAGGAATGTTTATGCGTTAAGGGAAGAACCACACATAACGATTGATATCTGGGAGTGGCATACAGCTCAAATGGTATTTCTATCTTTGTCTGAAGTCATTCTGTGTATGTGAATTGTTATGTAATTATTCTTGCTATCGTTGATTGTATGCATGCGCTATAACAGCAAATCTTATTCATTCCACTATTGGGTGTTTATATGATGTGACTTTACTTTTAAATCATGCATATGTTAATGATATGAAAGTACAAAGTGTAGTAATTTCGCTTCAATCGCTGCGCTTAACTATTTAGGCATAGCAATCTTAAATGATTGAATATCTATGTCTTAAAGATATAGTCATCTATATGTTTATCTTTTAGATATAGAGAATCAAAAGATACGCTTTAGAGCTCAATAGATTCCCGGGATAGTTTCATTTACTTATATTTCTATCAATAGTATCAGTATTCCGCCTATCACTAGTGTTATTTACAAAGCATTCACTCATCCCATTTATTTATTTCTGGGAAACTGGTCCCATTATCCCCAGTCGGAGCCACTATCCCAAACGGAAAAGGAGCTGTACTAAGGTCTGGACCGGGTGGTTTCCCCAATGTTGTTGCAACGATTTTCGATGCATCAATAGAATATCATGTTGTGTCATTATGAATAGCTTGCTAGTTAAGAGGGATTGTTGAAATTGTAACTAGTTTCGGTCTTCATAATGTAATCTAAAACAATCATTGATTTATTTATTATATTCATTATTATATTGATTTTTGGTCAAATAATGTTTTTCATGCTTATAGAGTCAAAAACAATAAAAAAAATCATTGTGAGTGAAAGAAAAATCTATAGTTTGAGCCATGTCCCATTTGGACATTTAAAAGCAAAAGGAATTTGAAATTTTTCTTGACTCAAAGTCTACTAAATGAGCAAGTTGGCCCTCCCTCAATCAAGTTGCCTGAGTACTCAAAGAGCAACATATTCGACCTTCTTGGACAACTATATATAAAATACAGTTTGACTCATTTGGGAGATCATCCAAGCACATGACACGAACAAATTTTCTAAACCAGAAAAGGAGAAAGGAAGCAAAATTAAAGGGGAGAGAATCTTTCACATGTGGAGGATAAATTTTGTGAACATGCAAAAATCATTACATGCTAATACATGCCCGCAAATTTAGGAGTTGAAATTTCAAGAAGATGACCACTTTGGCCTATGTTGACTTTTACTTTGGAGGTGACTTGGGGGAGGGTTTGACTTAGACTTTTTGGTGGGAATTTTATCTTGGTATTAGTACGTGATATCTCCTTTTCATTTGATTCTATAAGAGATTGGTTTTCCTCCTTGTGGGGTTTTTCCCTAGCTTGGAGCCTAATTTATGGTGTCTCTTTTCTCTTTGTGATATATATGTTTTGAACATTTATATAATTGCTTGATGAAGAGTATGTATAATAAGTAATAAGAAAGTAGATAACATTCACAAGTAATTATCAAGTTAAGAGAAATCATGTCTAATATACTCTACACTTGGCTTCTCAATAGGAACATGGAAGCCTTTAAACTATTCCCTAAAAGAACATAGATGAGTATATGAAAGGTTTAGCTTGTGACTAATAAAAATGTATATGTTGAGATTGTTTAGGAAATGATAGAACAGATGGTCAATGTGAAGGACAGGGATTCTAGAAAATCGTAAAATGTTAAATGAAAGCTTTATTGTTGTTGACCAAATGGCATGAATATATTTGTAAAAGGAGATACATATTATTTTTTGGTTATCTACGTCTGTTAGAGGTACAGAAAGAGGCCCAGGTGCAAGGAAAAAATCCCTTATGGTGAATGGAACTAGTAAGAAGTTACCCATAAATTCCTATTCGAATTCTTTCAGTGGAAATCACATAAAAATATAAAGACAAGGTAAAATTATTAATTAGGTAGTTTCCTGAATAAGGATAGTATTAGGTCATAATTCTAGGTATTTATACATAGAAATAAAACCTAATGAAAGGCTTGTCGACATTAGAATATGTTCTTTAGAAACAATAAAATAGAAGAAATTGTAAATATATGTCTATATTTAATATTAAGGCCAAAGGTTGTAATTAAGTTTAGGTTAGTTGTTCATGCCTATAGAAAACAAGTAGTTTTATTATAATCACAAACACAAATAGTCCTAAATAAAGAAGAGTTAGGGCTCAAAATACCGGAAGAGGTCCCCCATTACAGCAGTCCACTAGGTTTCCAAACTATTATATATTTCATTAAAATAAATTTAATAATTTCATGCCTAGAAAAATGTGAATTCATACATCTAAGAACTTTTGGAAAGAAAAAATATGATTTTATACATTAACAATAGAGAAAAGAAATATATATCTTGTAAGAGTAAAATTCTTGTTGGATCTATATATTAAACATGTTATCAAATAGATGGAAGATACAAGAACCAAGTAAAGATAGTGAAGTAAATTGAGTTATTGTCTTTTTGGAAAACTTTGGTATAAACTCTTAACGTGAAGAGAGATAGAGAGAGAGAATACACTATTGTCTAACTATACAACATAGAAAATATTTTCAAAAATTATTCCTACAAGTCTGAGCCCCATTTCTTATAACTAGAATAAAATGTTTCAATGTAGCCATATTATTAGAACTTTCATGATTGTAATTACAGAGTAAGTTACAACTATTGTTTTGGAAAACAAATGATACAACTATAAAGGTCTCCTTAGGAAATCAAGGTAAGTAAATGAAATTGCAACATTAACAACCCTCGTAGGGAGGGGAACCTCTATACATTAAAAAATAAATCTGAAGAGGGGTGAAACAAATAGTATTTCAAAAATGGGCCATGCCCTTGAGAATGTTTACAACTTTATTGAACAAAGAGGAAGTAGTATTTAGCCATAATGTTACCTAAATCCAAATTAAAACACTAATATATGATACAGATGAAAAATAGTAGGCCAAAGGGTCATCGCATGATCAAAGACCTAACATAATTAAAATTTTAAATAAGAACCTATAGTCATTGTAGGAAAGAATAAAATGAAGGAAAATAATCCTCGACACCTTCCAATAAATTCCATTTATATGGAAAAAACTTGTTTCAACTAAAGCATACCTTTGAGTAAATAAGTAGGGTCAATAATTGTTCTAGTTTTCTAAAAGAGTTCATTAAAAGGAAAGAAAAGTTAAGAATCTGGTGTTCACGTTATTATACTTGTGGATGTAGAGTAGAGTCACTATGTTCTTTCCAGGAGAAAGAGTATTTTAGCTTCATGAATAAGACATAAAAACTATTTAGAAACAATAACACCAAGGTTAAGGTTTGATATTCTTACTATGAAGAAACTCACCATAATAGCCTCATGGAATGGCTACAGTCAAACCAAAAACCCTATGAAATTTTTGTGTGATGTCTAGAGGAACCTTAACACAAAAATATGACACCTATGAAGACAACGAAGTAGTGGCTAAAGACTAATTGATTAAGTGGATCTCTAATGCCCTAAAAATCAAAGTGCTTAGATCGTAGTGAAACTAGGAACAAATTGAAGAGCTTGTCACAAGATTTTCATTGGCACAAATGAAATCCTCAATCAGACTTTCTACGAAAAAGTTATGCCTAGTAATTTTTTTTCTCAAACTTGGAGCAACACTAAAGTTGGTAGTCTAGCTAAATTCGATGGAATTTAGCTAAAATTAGTGAGATCTCTCGTTAAAAGTAGTCGACTACTATAATTAGCGAAACCACTAAATAGAGTGGCACTCCTCTACTTTTAGAGGCAGATATGTGGACCAATATTGTGTGGCCACATATCCCAATCGGATGGTGCCATGTGGTACCCAGTTGGCGGCCAAATTGGCCCTTTGCCAACCAAAATTTGGCAGATGGTTTGTTATATTTGGTAATGGTTTTGGTTAGACCAAATGATCAATTGAAGCGATAGTTGAAATAATATGCTAATGGTTATGATAGCCTAGTGGCTTTTCTTCATGTCACGAATTGCTATATATAGCCAATGGTCACAATGGTGGTTGGCCTTAACACTTAATGGTTGGCGGTGCAAGATATAGTTCCCATCGACATATAAAATATCTAAACAGAATTTGTGAATGCCCAAAACTAAACTAAAGAAAACGTGCGTTGACTGTATCAACAGAACAATCACGTGCTACCAAATGGTTTTGTTAAATGTTTGTGATCATGTGGGTTTTAAAATTAGAAACCAACAATTAACACAACTGGTGGTTTTAGGTAGTAATGATTAGTTGACTACTGATTCAAATAAATGTTTTGTTTTTCAATACAAAAGTGCTCACTCAACGTTTAAGCCCATGTCCAGTGAGCCCTAACAAACAACCTAATAATAGACTTACATCCAATCCACCGATGGTGGCGGGCTTCGTTATTAGTTCCCACTAAAATTTACATCAACCCAAAGTTCTCTCATTCAATCGATTGGAGCTGAGAGAGAAACATTTATGTAGGAGTATGGAACCCTGAACAACAAAACCCTAACAGATAGAGCCTTGAAGTGAAACCTTGATAGTGTAGTTCCACATGAGGAATATTCCCACAATATTCTTATGCAATATCTATGGAGGAATATTAAAGATTCACTAAGGTGCGAGAAATGACAGTGTCAAAATGGGGTCGAGCTTATACTCATTTTAACCAAAAAAATTGAATGATCGTAATGGTGTAGTCTCTTTTTTCATTTGAGTGGTGGATTTTAGGGGTCATGGAAGAAACCCATCTTCTACATTAATTGGTAGGCATGATGTTTAAGACAGAAATGCGCCTTTCAGTAGTAGGCCATGTTTTGATTTAAAATTTTCAAGAAGACAAAATGGAACTACTAGTGTCGTGATTGTTATTTTTCCATGTACTCCTTTCCATTTTACTGAGATGAATGAAGAAACGTCCACACTATCTAAGTAGGGTCTAGAGACTTATTCCACATTGGATGAACTCCATTATCAAACATTGTGTGCATTGTCCTTATGGTCTCCATTGTATATTATTTGGTTTTGATAAGTTAGTATATGTGTTAAAAAAAATCGAAATGTTAAGTTAGGATATGGATGAAAAAGAAAGAAAAATAAAAATGCTAGTTAGTTTCCTTAAAGGAAGAAGGAAACAGAAAATAAAATGTTAGGGAAGAAAAAGGAAAATAAAGGCTTCCATTTTAAATAAAAAGAATGAGTGCAAAGGCTACTAGTTTAAACGCGCCACATTATAAATGTTATATTTTTATTAATTAATGATTAATTTGCTTAATAAGGGATTAATTTTTTTTATAAACCTTTGACAATGAACCTTATGATATATGACACATATACATTTATTATGCCAATGTCACTAATGAACAAAATGTATTGTGGGATTTCAATAAAAGGAGCGCATCATTCAATGATCGATCTACTCCCCGCCTAGATCAATAGTGACGATAGGCTTAGCACCCCCCTTGACCATTTAGCATTAACACAATTGGGGGGGAGAGAAATATGCAAAGTGGTTTTAATGGTGGAAGCCTCAATCCTATGTGTCCCCACCTTATAGCTCCACACCCCCCACTCAAAATCGTAAATCACTTCCTACCCCCTCTGAAATTCGATTATGGCTTTCCTTCTACCAACGGTCCTCCATCCTGCGCCTTGACCATTATCCCTTAACCAATCTAATTTCACCACCTCGCATACCCGTTGCCCAGTCATCTTATCCGTTGCCACATCACGTGCCCACTGCCTTGCTATCATGTCCATTCTTATTCATCTATTTGCAGCTCTACTCCCATACATTAAAGTTGCTACGGTCATAAATAAAATTGTTAGCACATCCCTTCATGTTATAAATACACCTAAACCTGCCTCTTTTTCACTTTCCTCTAACCTTTTACTGTTATTTGCATGTGAAACAGTTTTGTGTGGAACCTTTTCCTATTCGATCAATCTATCACCAGAATCGCTCTTCCTTCTATATGTCAACATGGCCCCAAAAGGGAAAGCTAAAAAGCAAAGTGCAGAAGAAAGCACTACTACTACCGCCCAACTCGATCTTGACCATGTTCCTCTTGTTGCCTCACATTTTAAGATTGCAGAGGGAAAGTGTGAGTTCAATTTCCATGAACTACACTTATGGTTCAAACAAAAATAGCTTGAATAGTAAGAGCCAATTAGATTCTAGGATTCATTGCTACCTTTCTTTAGTTTCCCAAAAACACATGAGTTCCTTCGTATAATTACCTGGCGCCAAGCCAAATATGACCCTGTAAAAAGAGCAGTGGTGGCTTAGGATGGGGTCTTTTGTGATCACCATCTTTATTGAAACCGTAAACCACATGCTCTTAATCCCTCAATTAGACTCTCTTAGCCATTTTTCACCAACAACACTTATGGATCTGTACCATAAGTTAACATTTCCACAAAGAGCTCAAATCTTTAAACCTTTTTTACCTAAAGATGCAAAATTACCAAAAAGAAATCCACCCTACTCATCTTCCATGTTTCCTGAAGCCTCTAGGCATTGTATTTCTTTGCTTTCCTATTTATTAGCATATCCAGATGACCAACATGTTAATGAAACCATCCTTGGTTTCCTTTCCATCTTCAGCAAAGATCAACAACTAGCATTCATGTATAACACCCAATTCCTCGTTGATAATATACATGAACAATTAATGACTTTTACTGTACAGGGAGTGTTCAGTTACAACTTTGTAATTCTTCACATGTTCCTTCTTCAGTAGGGAGATCCTTTGTCTATCAATCTCAACAAACAAGATGAACAAGGAGTGAATGAGTGAGTGATTCATTGGACCGAAATAGTCAGGACCACTTCTACAAGCTCTTCATTTTTAGAATTTATAGATGCATTCCTACATCCAGTGGCACAGTTCCTCAACAGTCAAACATATTCAAGGATTGGAGATGAGATTAAAAGGATTTTACACTTAAGTGAGTAGACTAAAACTAGTTACTGGTATTAATACCAGAACTATACAATGATAAGGGTGTGAGCTTCCACCATATAAGCTACCCAAGTATGTTCCTATGAAAATATTTTTTCTAGAATATATTAGGCAGATAATGAACATGGATGACCCGCACTTTGTGTCAAGAAAAAAGAAATCTCAATTCAAGATCAGGGCAACGATTGGATCATTCATTCACAACATTAGATTAGTTGGTGTTGATGCAAATACATTATTAAAGAAGATGAATTTCCAACCTATCTTTACATGGTCTTATGACCCATTTGGTATTATTTTTTCCTTGAGAGTTGAATTAAAAATGACTCCTTATAATCATACTCCAAGACCAGAAATAGAAAATTTCATGAATCAAGAATAGTGAGTTCATGGGACACTTCAAGAAGCAGATGAACAGGTTGTATCCACCCCCACTGAACAGACTCAAGTTTCTCAGAGAAAGAAACAGTAAAGGGTAAGAGAGGAGAATTCATCTATTGAGGAGATTATGAAAGGATTCATTTTTCAACAGAAGAAGCAAAAGGTTGGCTTAGCCACACCAGCAAAAGAAACTTAGCCAGTAATAATTGTTCTCAGTGATTCATAACTTTCTACATTAGGAGGAGTTAATGTTTCAACAACACCTCCTACAACTAGTGTTTCAACCACTCCTCCTACAATGCCACATTCTAGGGAGCGTCTAGAAACAATTCAGTCCACAGGAACCAATTCTTCAGATGATCAGGGCATATTTTCAAGGTTCCTTGATATTAAACAGAAGAATGAGACCTTGAAGTCTAATGTATACAGCCAATTCCAGAAACAAACTTTGACTTCCTAGCATAGGTTTCTTTCTGCTTTTAGTAATGTGAAAGATGGAATCAAAATGGATTTCTTGCAAGCCCAAATTCCATTTCCTAAGTCTCCATCAGATTATATAATGACAGTGTTTTCATTTGATACCAGTCAAATGCATCCCATTGACTAGATGGATATGCACAGACAAACTGGTGAAATGTTGTTTTCTACTATGACAACTACAACTATGTTTCTTTCCAAACTTAGGACTACCCTATCCAATGTTTAGTTTCAGATCAAGTTAGAAAAGGTCTCTTCCTTAACCAAACATAATAGGATAAAGGCATTAGAGGACTTTCTAATTAAAGTAGGATATGATCCCAAAGATGTAAAAGCTGTAGAGTTACTCCTCAAAAAGAAATATGCAAACATTGTTGCACTCAAAAAACAGTTTAATTTTGCTTCTATAGAGGATCCTCTAACAAAGGACATAGTTGAAAATGAAAAACAAATGGAGGACATGATCAAGCTTATGATTGAGAAAAATATATAGCTAAAGAAAATGGAAGAGTAGATTGAAGAGTTACTAAAGGAGAAGGCTGATGCACAACCTGTTACAGTTCCAGTCACAGTAGTCCTAATAGTAGTTGTAGCTATAGAGCCTAGTTCATCATCACTATCCATTGAGTCTACTTCAATAGAAGCTAATCCAACAAGATTATCATAAGAATTGGCTATTCAAAAATAGGAAAATGAGAAGTTACTGCAGAAATTCCAAATTTTAGAATTGCAGAAAGTAAAAAATGATACTTTGTATGTGCAGGAGATGTAGAAGTCTCACAAATTGGAACTTAGGATCCAAAAGTTGGAAAGTGAATCCCTAATGGCAGATACTTTGGCCCATTCCAATGAAAATATTTGGACACACATCAAGCAATCTATGACAGATGTATGGCCATCCGTACAAATTATTTTTTAGCAACAAGAACTCATCACCAGATCTAGAGTATTGATAGAAGAACATAAAGTAGCCTTGAAGACCATGCTAGCAGAAGCCACAGATATGATCAAGGTGCTAAATTCAAAAAGTAGAGAAGGACTAGAAGAAATAAACATTTCTGATGGAACATCTACCATCTTAGAGATTAAGAAGGTATTACAAAAGAATAATTTGATCAACTAATTAGAAACAAAATGTCAAACTCTCGATATTTCTATCAAAAGGTTTCATTCAAAGCTTAGTACCTTGAATCGGAAAGGACTACCAGGATTGGTAGGTATGAATGATAAATTGATCCAATTAGAAGATTATTGCAAGAAATTGTATACTATTATAGTCGACAGAACCAAACTTGCAGGAGTCGAAGGACAAATAACAAGGAAGGCCTTTCTAGAAGCCTTGGAGTTTGATTTGACCATCAATCATGGAATTAGACATTTATTCCTGACCAAGACAAATTTCAAGAGGTACATAGAAGTGGATGAAACATTTAGGAAGATGGTGAATTTGGAAATCCCAAGTGAAGAAAGATGGGATCAATTGTGTGGAACAATTTAGTAATCTCTAATTCTAACAGCATGACACCTCATCAGTATTTTCAAGCGAGATTATCAACAAATTCCAAAAAGATAGAGCCACCTCTTCAGTAGTTTTTTGGTTCCTACAATATTGTCCTATTTTTGTAATTTTGTCCTATTTTGATATGTTGTTCCAATAGAACGAAGATGTTTTTCAAATTTTTGTATAAATAACTCCTTCTTTGAATTATTATGGTTTGAAACCTTGAACGAGTTATCAAGTAGATTTGTACTAAGCTCGAGCATTTTTTTTTAATAATAAAGGATTCCGGACTTACCTCATATGGCCTGTTTTTCAGTTAGTTATATTTCATGTTGTTCATTCATTATGTTTTCTTCATATAAATTAAGTCTTTTACAGTTATCAGATTAAAAATTTAACTGAGCTTCAGCGTCATTTTAAATCCTCTGTGAAGTTGTGATTATAAATAAGAGAATAATTTACATCACTATTTGTTATTGTAAGTTCCTCTTTAAATAAAAACTACATTAGATTTCTCTAATAGTCTCATTATATTTTGTTAATTAAGTAAACATTGTTTTCTTAATTTATTCTTATAATTGGTTAATTATTTAGTTTGGATATTAAATAAATTATACATCTCCATGCTCCATGTATCCACCCCATTAAGATCAAATTAACTATGTGTAGCTAAAGAAAACCTTTTATTTAACCTAGAAATATATCTAAGTTTGAAGCACCTGTGTATAAATTGTTCATTGGTAATCCAATCATTTGAAACAACAAAACATTATATAGGCTTTGGCATAACTAATTGACCTATAGTTATCTCAAGGGACAACAGTCTCCTTTCTATTGTTTCTTATTTAAGTGTGTTCACACATGATTTTTACATGCTCTTTCATGCAATTTTGATAACATAAAATAAAGAAAAGTTATTGGATAATGTTGGTATCAAAGGCATACTCGATAAAGTTTGGTATTAGAGTGGTCTTCTTAATTATGTGAATAATAACTAGATATTGGACACGAAACATGAACAAGGAACCTCTAGCATCACAAATATATATGTCAAGCTTTCTACGAGATGGAAAACATGGTAGATAAAATGTTTATGGATTATGAGAGGAGAATAGAAAAGAAGGAAAAGAAGAAGAAATCCAAAGAAAAGGATGAGGCTTCAGTGATCCAAGGACATGGAGGAGACCCTCTTGAATCTCCATATCCATATTTAAGTGCATATTATTCTTCTTCATCTTCTTCTCATCATTCAAATCAACATCATTAGAGACTTCAAGCAGATAACGCTGCATTGAGGATACTATTACAACCTGCAAAAGAGGCCTTAGTAAAGTTGCATTGTAATGAAATCTTCACAATGTCATCCTCACCCACTCCAGAATCAGAAACTTATGTAAACAGTGTCAGTAATACTTCATTTTTTTGTTCTCATTATAATGATGATATTGGTACATTTGAAAGACACTCTAAAGCTAAAATAGCAAGGGAGTATGAATCAATGTAGGATGAGGCTACATCATACCATTCCAGTGATCATTATTTTAGGTCATATCCATAGCAAGGTGAGAACTTTCGAGAATGAGCTAAGTGAAGATCTCCTCGCTATACTTGCAACAGAGAGATTTGTTCAAGGAAGGTTATGTTGACCAGGAAGGAGACACAACATAAGGATCCCTCTCCACATCAGGGGAGAAGGAATGTAAACAAAGTATTTATGAGGAAGAACCATTGCAACAAGGGTGGACATAAGAGAGCCATGTGTTCGAAGCTCCATTTAGAGCTACACCCAAAGAAGGACCATACACATGTAAAATAATTTGTGAAGGAACCACTTGATGAAGCAGTTCAACAAGGAAGACAACTACACGAACAAATCCCATTAGCCTTTTTTAGGTAAGAGATTGGTATTAATTTTAAATAGTTGAGCATGGAAACCATTGTAAATCACATGTTGTGAAAATGTTTGTAAAATTGATGAAGTGTATAAATCACTTATGAATGCAGCATAGTGATATTTTGAGCTTTAGTTGGATAACATAGGGTATGGCTGTTTTTGTAAACTTGACCATGAGTATGTTACAAAGTCTTGGAAAATATGGTTTTTTTGGAATCTTTCAAGTTGGACATGTATTGGTAGTTATTGATTTTCATATCGATGCAGATGTCGACTTCATCATTCCTAGTTCTGAAGTACAAAGGTGAAGGACAGGAAAGGTGGTCTTCTAAAGATTTTTTTTACGCAGATCAAGATTGCAATATTGTTTATACTTTTGGAGGACCAAGAACCCTTCAGTTAGGAGGAATTATCTAGGTGTATTCCTAATAACCCAAAAATAAAAGTCCTTGTATTGCAACAAAACCATAACCTTATTGAAGAGGTCATCACAAGCATTTCAATGGCGTAGACAGTGCTTGAGTCCAACTTCGTATGCAGAAGTTTTAATCAGTCAATGTTTTCGTTAAATTTGTCCCAAGGGATAAATTTAGTAGATAGCTAGACAAATTTTGGGCAGTTCCAAAGTTGGAAGTCCAGCTAAATTTTTGCATACTTTTGTTAAAATTAGTGAGACCTATAGTTAAAAGTAGTGGATTTCTATAAATGGTAGGACCACTAAATATAGTGGTAGTCCACTAAATTTAAAGGTATACATGTGGCCCAATAATGTGGGGCCATCTGGCCCAATCAAAGGGTGCCATGTGGCCCGACATTATTGGGCCACATATCTATAACATTGGAATGCTTGTGATGATCTAAAAATGGGGCATTAAAAGCCTTCTTGTCTGCTTACAAGAACCTCTCCCACTCCAAATCTTATATATTCCCAAGATCTGTGCTTATGATTAACAATTTGCAGAATAAATAACTTGAAATAGGTGTATGCTTGTGTTTTTCATAACTGTTTATTTGCTTAAAACTAATATGTAACATATAACAGTGAAACAATGCAGCAAATAAACATCATACACATAGCAACAAGATGCAACAAGAAAACAAACCATAAGACAATAAGCATAATATGGAGTTCACCATGATATCTTAGGTTACATCTCCTTGAGCTCTAGTCAACTTGACTAGGCTCTTTGGGATTATGGCCTAAATTCTTTTACAAGTCTTTGACTCAACTCCAATGGTTTACAACTGAACCAATGGGATTAGAATGCCATCTTTATCCCCAGTTGTTTAGCTCTCTAGCTCTCGGCTATCCGGCTCTTGCTCTTGGCCCTTAGCTCTGGCTCTTACCTCTGGCTCTTGGCTCTTGGCTCTGGCTCTTGGCTTTGGCTTTCGGCTTTGGCTCTAGAATCTAGTTCTCAACTCTTGGCTCTCAACTTTGGATCTCGGCACTGGCTCTTGGCTCTTGGCTCTCATGAGCTTCTGGTTCCGCTTGACTTCCAAGCGACCCTCTGCTTCTGAGTCACCTTGACTCCGCAGAGTGAATCCTTTAGGCTTACACTCAACATTCAACCATCTATGAGCCTTTTGGGCTTCTTTTCACTTCTTCATAGCATAACTCTGCCTCTCTGTGTTATCAATGCTTTGCTCGACCTCCAAGCGAAACTCAGCAATCTTCAGCTACCTTGTCAATTGAGCTCCCTGTGCTCTTTGTAATTCATTAGTTATAGTCGCCTCCATCATTGAAGACCAATTGTTTCATTACAAGAATCCATTTACAAATGGAAAGGAACCAGTGGGCATAGCCACCCGATCATTTTTCCTTCCTCTGGCTGAAATAGCCAAATAACGGAAATACACAGGAAAGTGCACATAAAACACATCATGGACCTTTTAGCCAGATTTAAAATAATATGCAATCACCCCTATAATCCTTTTGGGTCCGTCATTCTATCGCATATGGAAATCGCATTGCGTGTAGCCAAAAATCCAATACACAGTAATACACAAAGAAATCCCATAAATCCAGATTTCAAATATTATGAAATCACGCTTATAAACTTATTGGGTCCACCTTCTTTATCGCATGTTGCAATCACAATGGCCCTTGTATCTAGGATTCACCAATCGGTGATCGTCGATTGCTCTATCAGCATTATCGTTATCATCCCATCACATCGGCGCATGCCAATGGCCCTTTTTATTGGTTGTGATCCTGATCGCTGATCACTGATCGTCAATCCATCGCAATCGCAAGTCGCTCTATCGAGGGTTCCGATATCGCATGAAGGCCTTCCTCTAATGCGATATATCAACGATCACTATTCAGGAGCCCTTAAGGCCTGCTGCTCTACCCTTTGAACCTTTCCGATGCGATTTCCTTAAGGAACACATATAAAGCCTTAAGCCCATTTGCGTAAGGATTTGCCTCCTTTTCTAAGGATAATGGACAATCTTACTTTTGCAATTACTTTTTAATCTGAAGTCCATTTTAACCCATTCAAATTGCGTTAGATTCAGAATGAAGATATCTCTGCAATGATACTATTTTCAAAATCATCCAATGTCTTTCATTTTTCCTCTATGAGGAAAATTCATAGACTTAGAAGTCTATGTTAAATCCATGTGGATCATGCCTTCCCAATAAAAATATTTTGGACTCCAAAAGACTGATCTAATGATCTGAATAGTAAATGAGAGTACCTCACCCTCTTCTTTCAGCCTCCATACACATGCCTTGCATAGTGCATCTAAACCAAAGCCTTTGAACACTCCCTTCCTGGATGTGGTTGTCCTCCTAGGAAGAACTATGTTCCTCCTTGATTTCCTTACAGAACTCTTGATGAGAATGTCACAAAAGGTAGTTTGAACTTATCTACCTTGATCATGGATCCAAGGTGGCTCAAACCAATATGAAGTTACATCTGCTTCATAAAATTTTCATTTGTACTTGTTTAACATATTATCAACAACAACTGTTAACAACAATAGGATTAAAAACAACAGCTGGATGGCCTAAACCCCTACTTCACTAAAAGAAAAGGTTTCACATCTTGTGGACACCTCCATGTCTTTACATCTGCATACAAATCATTGGCTAGATAACAAGCCAACAAAACATGCCTTTAAAACAATTAACCCTTCAAGTCAAGCATGTAGAAAAAGAATCCTAAAGTTCTTTTTCAAAGATGAAACACTCCATCATCATCTCCATCTTGGAGACCAAATCAACTTTTCTCAAGTCAATATTGCATTAAGTTCACATTTAAAACAAAGTAATCAACCCTTCAAGTTAATCACACATACATGTTCAAATACAAAGAAATCATCAACATTGTTGTGTTCATGCATATCATTCTCATACATGCATTTCATCCCTCAACTTTTGCTTAAGTACACTATAATTTTGAAGCTGAAATGAACATAATGTTGTAGCAATAAAGTGAGTCTCCTCCTCAACATTTTCCATTCACCTTCTTGGTAAAACCCTAAAACTTTCATTTCATTAGAAAATAAATGAAAATAGATGCATTATATCAATAGACATGCAATCTTAATTGGATAAGAATTCTAACCATTTCTTACCAATCCATTTAAACGGTCCTTCATTTGTGTACACATTAGCATCAACATGTGAATCATCCTGAAACACATCAATCATGGAATATTTCTTTCCATTCCTTCCATTCTTTCTTTCCACCTTCTTCATGTTTCGTGGAAGCATTGTTGGATTTAGAGTCCAACATTTTGCAGCAATATGTCCTTTCTTATGGCAGTAAGTGCAATGCATGTGCCTCTTCTTGACAACATGATTTGCCTTGTTTAATCGACCTTTGGCTTCTTGTTTCCTTTCCTTCAAAAGTTTCTTGTATGTGGCCATTATCTTCCAACATCTAGAAACATTATCATTAACCAAACCACAAAAGGAACATGCAATTCCTTTCCCATGCTTATATGGAAATTTATCATGCTTTACATAATCAGGAAGAATATGATTAAAACCATATTTATACCTTTCTTTTTCACCTTTGCTGCCTTCATGAGGAGGTGAATTGAATGAAGAAGTAGCTCCCTTTGTAACACCATCAACCTCTTCAATGGTTTCAAAGTTTCCACAACTCTCTAGTTCAAGTGCATGCTTATGAACACCTTCTTCCTGAAAATGATGTTTCAAGCTATTGCATTTCCCAAGATATCTTTATATTCTTGAGGTAGAAGACTTGAAATGAAACTCCTTCTTGGAACTGTTTCAATTGTCTTCCAGGCAGCTTTGGAACTTTCTCCACCAGCTTTTCCATAGCCAAGACCCAAATACTTAGGCCTTTCCTCAACCATTATTGGCTCAACAATACCTTGTGCATGTTTGCCCAAGCCTTTTCCTTCATAGCCCATCTTGGACATTAACTTGGAACCTATGCCTCTGGTATTTTTTTCAAAAGAACCAATGTAAACATTCTTAGAGGAATTTTAGGAAAAATAGGAATTGTTTACCTCTTTTCAAGTTGATACTTGAATAAGGCTTCTTTGACAACAAGGAGTTGTGTCTCCAACTCATGCATCCTTTCCAAGTTCATATTTGCAATATGAAGTTGTCTCTTCATTTGCTGCAATTTGTTAGAAAGAAACTGATTCTCTTCCTTCATGGAATTCAACTGCTCCCGAAGTATGATTCTCTTCCTTCCATCCTCATACATTTCTCTTATCGTATCCATCATGATGAACAAGTCTTGCTCCATGTCTTCGTCAAAGACTCTTATGAAGAAAGAAGAATTTGAGGACTCACTTGTAGAAGTTGTCATTATCAAAATGAACAAAAGAACTTCAAACAAGATTAACAAAGAGCTTATTCAAGAAACCTTTTGCAACAAACCTCTTATGCTTCAAGGATTGCTTTGGGGTCCTTTGGGATAAGAGGAATGCCTTCAACCCTTCTTCCTTCTTGTCCTCTCTTGGACTTAGCTATCAATAGCTTTCACCTTTGCAAACTCACACAATAGTCAGTTTACAAACAATTGAAGAACTAAATTCTTTCTACTGTTTGAACACCTTTCAAGCCAAACAATCATATAGATTTCTCTGTCAATCGAGCATCCTGTTTTGATCAATCAAGCATCATGATACAACCCGTCTCATGATATAACCTGCCTTGATATAACCTTCTCTGGAGGTGGGGTTAATCAACCTTAGGCTCTAATACCACTTGATCAAAAATGGGTCACTAAAAGGCTTCTTGTCTACTTACAAGAACCTCTCCCACTCCAAAGCTTATATATTCCCAAGATCTATGCTTATGATTGACAATTTGTGGAATAAATAACTTGAAATAGGTGTATGCTTGTGTTTGTTCTTAACCGTTTATTTTCTTTAAGTTTATTTGCTTAAAGTGATATGTAGCATATAACAGTGAAACAGTGTAGCAAATAAACATCATACACATAGCAACAAGATGTAGCAAGTAAAAAAACATAATACAGCAAGCTTAATATGGAGTTCACCCTAATATCTTGGGCGATGTCTCCTTGGGCTGTAGTCAACTCGATTAGGCTCTTTGGGATTATCACCTAGATTCTTTTACAAGTCTTTGACTCAACTCCAATGGTTTACAACTGAACCAATGGGCTTAGAATGCCATCTTTATCCCTGGTTGTTTGGCTCTTTGGCTCTCATCTCTTTGCTCTGACTCTTAGCTCTTGGCTCTAGCTCTCGGCTCTAGCTATTAGCTCTTGGCTCTGGCTCTTGGCTCTGGCTCTTGGCTCTTGGCTTTGGCTCTTAGCTCTGGCTCTCAGCTCTAGCTCTCGGCTCTGGCTCTTAGCTCTTCACTCTCTACCCTGGCTCTCGGCTCTTGGTTCTCACCAGCTTCCGGTTTCGCTTAACTTCCAAGCGATCCTCTGCTTATGTGTCACCCTGACTCCATAGACTACCTCCTTTGGGCTTACACTCAGCATTCAAGCATCTCTTAGCCTTTTGGTTTTCTTTGTGCTTCTCCTAAGCATAACTCTACCTCTCTGTGTTATTAGTGCTTTGCTCGACCTCCAAACAGAAGTCAGGAATCTTTAGCTACCCTGTCAATTGAGCTCCATGTGCTCTTTGTAATTCATTAGTTACAGTCGCCTCCATCATTGAAGATTGACTATTTCATTACAAGAATCCGTTTACAAATGGAAAGGAACCATTGGGCATGGCCACCCGATCATTTTGCCTTCCTTTAGCTGAAATAGCCCAATAACAAAAATACACAGAAAAACGCACACAAAACACATCATGGTCCTTTTAGTTGGACTTCAAATAATATGAAATAGCCACTATAAGCCTTTCAAGTCTGTCATTCTATTGCATATCACAATCACATTATATATGGCCAAAAAACGAATACACGAGAAAATACAAAGAAATCCAGTAAATCCCGATTTCAAATATTATGAGATTGTGCTTATAAACTTATCAGATCTGCCTTCTTTATCGCATGTCGCAATCGTAATGGCCCTTGTATCCGGGATATTCCGATCGTCGATCGCCGATCACTCTATCGGCACTATTGCTATCAGCCCATCGCATCAGCGCATGTCAACAACCCTTTTTATTGGTTGTGATCCCAATCACGAATCGTCGATCGTCGATCCATCGCAGTAGCAAGTCACTCTATCCAGGGTTCCGATATCACATGAAGGGCTTCCTCTGATGCGATATATCGGAGATTACTATCATGGAGCCCTTAAGGCCTGCTGCTCCACCCTTTCAACCTTTCCAATGTGATTTCCTTAGCTGGACTTCAAATAATATGCAATCACCCCTATAAGCCTTTTGGGTCCATCATTCTATCACATATCACAATCGCATTGCGTATGGCCAAAAACCAAATACACAGGAAAATACAAAGAAATCTCGTAAATTTGGATTTCAAATATTATGAAATCATGTTTATAAACTTATCAGTTCTGCCTTCTTTATCGCATGTCGCAAGCGCAACATCCCTTGTATCGAAGATTCGCCAATCACTGAATGTCGATCACTCTATTGGGGCTATCACTATCGGCCCATCGCATCGACACATGTTAGTGGCCCTCTTTATTGGTTGCAATCCCGATCGCCAATCCATCATAATCGTAAGTTGCTCTATCCAGGGTTCCGATATCGCATGAAGGCCTTCCTCCGATGAAATATATCAGAGATCGCTATCGAGGGGCCCTGAAGGCCTGCTGCTCTGCCCTATGAACCTTTCCGATGCGATTTCCTTAAGGAATGCATATAAAGCCTTAAAGCCATTTTCATAAGGATTTGCCTCCTTTTCTAATGATAATGGGTAGTGTCCTTTTTGTAATAACTTCTTCATCTGAAGTCCATTTTAGCCCATTCAAATTGTGTTAGATTCATAATGAATAGATCTTTGCAATGAGACTATTTCTAAAATCATCTAATGACTTTCATTTTTCCTCTATCAAGAAAATTCATAGACTTAGAAGTCTAGGTTAGATCCATTTTGGATCATTGAAGACCAAATTGGCCCTTGTCCAACCAAAATTTGGAAGAAGTATTATTATATTTGGTGACAATTTCGGGTGGATGAAACAGTCAATTGAATAAGTCATTTGAAAAATATGCTAATGGTTATGACATCCTAGAAGAATGGGTTAATATAACCAATGGTTATATATAGCCAACAGTTGCAATGAAGACCAGGCTTAACGCTTAGGAGTTGACAGTCTCAGATATAGTTCCCATCACCACATAAAACATATAAACAGAACCAGAGAACTCAAAAACACTAAAAAAAAGGTGTTGATTGTATTGGTGAAATAGTCATGTGTTACCAAATGGTTTTATCAAATCTTTGTGGTCACACGGGTTTTGAAATTAGAAACCAATGGTTAGAATAGTCAGTGGTAACGATTAGTTGATTGACAACAAAATAAATAAAAAAATGTTAATACAATATGGCTCGCTCGAGGTTTAAGCGCAAAACTGGCAATGCCTATAAAATAGCCTAATAACAAACTACTAACCAATCCATAAACGGTGGCGGACTTTGTTATTAATCCCTACTAAAATGTACTTAAACCTAAAGTTATCCCATTCATCTAAGCGGAGTTGAGAGTAGAACATCGTCGGAGGGGCAAGGAACCCCAACAAATGGAACCTTGATAGAGAAAACCTTGAAGAAAATCCTTGATGACATGGTTTTAGGGGAGGAATATTCCCATAATATTATTATGCAAAATTTTTGGATGAATCTCAAAGATTCCCTAAGGGGCCAAAGCTAATAGTGTCATAATGAGGTCAAGCTTATACTCATTTTTACCCAAATTTTGTAAGGATCGTAATGGTGTAGTCTATTTTTGCATGTGAATAGTGGATTTTAGGGGTGATGGAAGAAACCCACCTTCTTCATTAATTTTTGGGCATGAAGTTCAAGACAACAATGTGTCTTTCAGAAGTAGATCATGTTTATATTCAAAATTCTCATGAGGATGAGATAGACCTACTGGTGCTATAATTATTATGTTTTGAGTAGTTGAACTTCAAGTCACTCCTAGTATTTGAGATATAATGATGTATTTTGCTATGTAATCATTCCCATTTTGTTGAGATGAATGAAGCGACCTCCCCACTATTGCAGTAGGGCTCGGAGACATAGTCCACACTAGACAAACTCCATTATCAAACATTGTGTGCGTTGTCTTTATGGTCTCCTTTCTATTTCTTCTTCTTTAAGTATGTTCATACATGGTTTTTACATGCTCTTTCATGTAATTCTGCTAACGTCGCCTAAAGAAAAGATCTTGGATAATGTTGGTATTAGAGGCATATTAGATCACTAATGGAAGGAGACGATAGAATAAACTAAAGCATCAAGCATGTGATTATAAATTAGGTCTAGATGGTTCCAGGTGAAGCCAACTCGAAAATTTGATATTAAATTCTTTAAAAAAAGGGTAAAAACCCCTCATTCAAAATGGGGTTTTGAAGAAAAATTATAGAGATCACTTTCACCACTAACCCCATAACACAATGAGTCAATGACAATAGAATTTGGTGAGGTAGTAACACTAACCAACCACGACCTGATCAATCCCATGTTTTGATCATTCAAGATAAATCTTCACCGTAAAAAAAATGTCAGACGGTTAGGGTAAATGCGGAGAGTGTAACCCCAAACCATAACCAATCCAATATCAAATAAAGCTCTCTTATGCGGAAGCTATCGTGAATGGTGAAAGGTGTAGATTTAATTTTTTATTATACATATCAAATATGCAATCATGCCATACAAACGTGTGGTAAATGCAAAAGTTAAGAGTTTCATGTGATTCTAATAACGTAAGTGGTGAATAGGTCATGAAATAAGGCCTACATGGCATATATATATATATATATATATAAATAAACGAAAAGGCGAATCCAAGTCTTGGTAACTCAGAATCTCACCATTATTCCAATTTAAACCAGATACCAAAGGTACTTGTATAAACATGTTATAATGAAATTTAATGGGAAGTAACACATGATTAAGTAATTCATGCTAATTTCTATGACAAATTATTCTCACTAAAATAGAAAAGTATTACAGTTATATTTAATACTTATTGTGAATTAACATTTATAGGTATTATAACCATGGTGAATTAATACTTATAGGTATTATAACCATTTAATTTATATAGTATCCTAATTAAATAGTCAATGTTAAAAATATGTATTAAACTTAAATATATTATTAATTTTATGTTATTTTGTAAAATAAATTATTGAAATAATAATTTTTTAATAAAATCAATCGCATATTTACAAGTTTCCCAAATAAATCTATGAATAAAGGGTAAACCAAACATAAATGTGTGAAATCTATGAGTTATGAGTTGTAAATAATATTTAAAATTAATTTATTAAATTAAGTTAATGTGATTTATTTATAAGAGTGGATTTAACAATAAAAGATATGTTATTATTTTAAAAGAATATAGGTAAGGAAATAGTGGGTGTATTTTTACAGATTTATGTATTTTTTTTATATTGATTTTAAGAATTAAGTTTCTAAAGTTAACCACGCACTTTATTAATAGAAAAGGAAAAACATTTTAAAACACCAATTTAATATGTATTTTGATTATAATTTTGGAATGAAATTATTATTCTCTTACATAAATAATTGCGATTTGATTTAATTCTTATAAAATTGAAAATTAAACTATTTTATTATACAAAATTGTATAATTTAATAATATTGTAAAATTAATTTTTTATTATATTATATCAAAAATTTATAAGTAAATATTTGAAATTTGATTTAAATTTCTTAAAATTAAAACTAAATCAGTATTATTATCCGATTATAATATTGTACAGATAACTTATAACCACAACGAGAATGAAGCTGCAGTGGAAGAGGACGGTCGATCTTCCCAATATGTTGAGTTTATCAAGTTTAATGAATACGAATTATGAAATACAGGGCCTGAGAAAAGAAGAGAGTTTAATGCATAATACCAATTATGAAATGATTGCTTACATTTGCTATTGAGGCAATATTGCATGAATGTCTTGCATCATGAAAACATTAATATCTTATTCTGTGCTGGATGATGTCGAATCTCTTTGCTCCAGTAAAACTGGTAGCTCTGTGGCCTCTAACTGACCCATGTATTCCCGTTAATGTAACCCAGGCTCAAATATGATGCAATCTGGGAACGATCAGTGACTTTACTAGCCCAGGAAACTCGTCCCTGTTGTCCTGCCCCAGGCCCAGAACATTGGTACTCGCTATATTTCGCAGTCCTGCACATTCACAGAACGAACGAAGGCAATATTAGATCCAGATATGGAATTCTAGTTATCAGCGTAATGCAGGTTTTCTGAATTTATTTCAATTGTAAATTTAGGGTAAATTTTGGAATTCCAGGATTTCAATTGTATGTTTTTTTAGGATTCCGAAAAATTTTCAGAATCTGCAATCAATATATAGATACCAAGAAATAGAATAATGTAACAACTACATACGTTCTTCTTTCGGGATTCCCTGGCCAGTCTATCCATCCTTCTGGGAAGATAATGTCGTCCATGACAGTGTTAGCAAACACTACTGTGGAGTAAGGTCCCCATGGCCTGCCTAGATGCATTTTTCCTGTGCCTGTCAGCTTGCAATTTAAAAAGACGAAGCCTGAGTCTTCGGACGCAGACATTCTCTTCTGAGCCGTAAATATGCCATAAAGTTTAGGAATGGCATGTAGCTCGCATTTCTGCGGTCAACAAACCGAAAATTCTGCAATATTATTTATCAGCGCCTAGCTATATTGAAATAGATAAAGAAAAAATGCAAGAGAAAGAGTGTCCAGGTTTTTTATTTGGTTTGCCTCATATAGAGATTTTCCATTGCCGAATACGAAGTCGACAGCACCCTCAATGTAACAGTTTTGGAAATAATGCCTCCCACTTTCGTCTAACAAGGTGTCCTGATACCCCAGAAATCTGCAATTGTAAAACGCAGAACGATCTCCCGAAACCCTCAACGCCACAGCTTGATCGTCCACACCGTCATCACCGGGACCATATGAATTCTGCACAACCCTATTTTCTTTTAGGTAAACTCTTCTCGTGATTTACTATGCTTTTAATAAGCAATTAACCTAACGTACCTCGATTGTAATATCGCTTGCTCTGAAATCTGGAGCAAGCACTGTCACCGTTCCCGAGTAATATGTCCCACCACTCGATTTCGCGTTCGCATTCCATGTGATGACTGTGTTCTGGGCGCCCGAGCCCTTGAGAGTTATGAAGGGCTTCTCCTTAGGAATAGTAACCTGCTCCCTGCGCGGTATATAAAATAATGAACCATCATAAAAGCCTCCTATATCCACAGTATTTACTCCTTTGATTTCATCAAATATCATATTTATTTTCAGAAGAAACAAAACATTCCATAACAAATGGTATGACAAAACTTTCTGCAAAATTAACCTAACCTCATTTGGATTGCAAATTTCTGAAATATCTATAAGTTGAATGGAATTTCTAAAATCTCCAATCAAGATAAAAATAATGCAACCATACACAGGGATAACTGTGATTCTGATTCTTTTATTCCTTTGCCGGCACAGTTCTAAGAATATTTTGGATTCAACCCCGATGACTGTGAAATTTAACCTAAACATTTAGCTATTTTCTTGCCTGTAGTTTACCTGTGATGTGTTTTGACATATTTTTTTTTTGGTGTAATTGGGCCAAGAATTATTGAAATCACAAAGATATGCTGTGAATTCTTAGCAAACAAAATATCTTTATAACATTCCATAATGTTGGAGAGATAAAATCAGAAACTCATTTTTAAAAACAAAGAGATAGATTTAACCAAAAAAAATAATACCCCTTAAAAACTTTAGACAATGCCATTTTTCTCCGGGGAATTAAGCTTACTTCCAAATAAGCTATTCTAATTTTGCTTTCATTGATTACTAACCTATAAGTGCCTGCTTTCACATTAATGGTGACGGGATTCTTATTATTCGTTGGAACTGCATTGATGGCATCCTGGAGCGTTCTGAAATTACCCTGACCGTTCTTATCCACTGTAATCACACGTGCATTGCCAGAATTCGCAAGAAGCTCGATCAGTTTTCGAGACCAACTGCTAAAGAAATCCGTAGAATTCTTCTCCCCATTACTGCTACGTATTGCATGGAGTTCAGATATATTCCAACCCGTAGAGTAAGCAGGTTGCGTTAGAAACACTGTTGTAAGAAATAAACTGATAACTATAAATCCTCTACAGAGAGAGTTTGCCATTGTTAACGTTCGCAAGAAAGCGAGAGTTTCACGAATCGATGGACTAACAGGACTTTCGTAATGAGGGGACTAGACTATTTATCGATGCTGGCACTGAACTCCAGGCCTGCAAATACCTGTAAAGCCCATTCACAGGACTTTGGTAAAATGCAGACACTCTGTATCAGTGCTCGCAACGAACTATGGGCCCCTGAAAGACCTGCCAAGCCCCCCCAGCTTTAAATACCTCGGAAGCTCCATATTAGAGGATTCGATTCCAAATCCTGCGGAATCAGTTGCGGTCCTTTGCATGGCCCAAAACGTTCATCCAAGCCAGAGAAGGCTCCATTTAACTAAATCTGGTTAAGATATGTTCATTTAACTAAATGTGGTTAAGATATGTCCATTTAACCAGATGCTATTTAGTAACCAAATCCTTATGATATCCATTTATTTCGGTCTGTAGTTTGGGTTCTCGTATGTACATATCAGCATTCTAAGGATTCTAATTTTTCAAAGCTTCACTCCAAATCAACTGCAAAATCAAACCGCTCTCTCCTGGTAAAGTGATCCATAGGCGAGGTTATCGAATAATGTAATTTTATCAAGTAGATTAAGTATATGAATGTTGAGATTTTTATTTTTATTATTTGTATTTCAATGAAGTTATTAATTTTAATACTTTATTTTCTATACCTTATATACCGATCACCTTTTAAAAATGACCCCAATAACTATTATTCTTATTTACTTATACCAGAAAGATAACTGCTGTATAATACAGTTTAAAATCATTCTCATCGTTTTAAAATGACACCATATATGAAATGCAGTTGTCTATAATGAGACTTTTTGGAAGCTTTTTTTGTGGGTTTTTCCGGTCAAAATCCTGTAGCAATTTATTAAAATAGTGATGGCTAGTTTCTGCGTAATCAAAGTGCCCCAAGAGTTTTTTCAGGGTACTGAATCCAAATATGTAGTTAAAAAACAATTTTAACTGCAACAAATCAAGATTTAACCTCAATTTCCTACACCAAATTCCGTCACCAGAATCTCCAAAAATAGAAAGTAGCATTATAGACAACTCCATATGAAATTCATTAAAATATCATTAAATAATTGTTATCACTAGATTATTTCCAAGTGATAGATATTCGTGGAAATAATAATCAGGTCAATCCCAATAAACGACTTTAAAACATGAATGTGACAATCTCGTGATAAAAATGTAGCGCATCCACGCTGAAATATTTTATGTGGAAACCTTGCTTCCTCTCTTTATAACTTTGTCTTCCTTAAGGCAAATCGCGGCGAAAAACTCCCTTCCTCTCTTGGTAACTTTGTCTTCCTATAAAGGCAAATCACAGCGAATGCTAGCGATTGCACTCGAACAACACCATGAAGGCTAGCGACAGTAAATGAAGCCGGCCGCTTTGCTTGGGGTTTGTCTATTGAAAAAATTCGTAACCCTCGATCCCATCTGTGGCTTTCTAGTCAGATTCCGTATAGCAGGCATCTGTGCAATTGGAATAAAAGAAATCCTCTATTTTTGTAAATATTCCATTGCTGCGTTCATATACATCTCCATGTGCACAAAAACAATATATTCGAACTCTATACCATCCTGTAATATTGACGGACCAGCTCGACCCAGAGCCAATGATGCATGACTGCTACATCCTTGAACGATGACATCAGCAAACAAAGTAAAATACAGGTCACTGTTACACTGAAAAAACATTTTTTCTACTTAATCGACTCAGTTTGGAGCGATTCAGCGATGTGGGATCCCCCGATATCGCATCGATGAGAATATCGCATCCACGAAGTGGCAGGGACGACTGAGAAGGAGGCGTTCATATGTTCCGGACCCACGATGGTATTAATTTTCTTTCAATAGATTAGCGGGTCCACAATATTTTTGCAATCGGGAAAATCATGGGTGCACATTTTTGCATATATGTGTGCTATGCGATAAAGCTCCGACCCGATGATTTTCCAAACTCAAATTGAATACTGCTTGAAATACATCACTGCAAAATAAATTTGACATGCCTGCAAAATAAATTTGACGTGAAGTAAAAGTTACATTACCTCCGTTTATCTCAGTAAAACAGTAAATGCAATTTACTGTGGGTTGGTAAGTTTTGGTGAAGTTTTTAATTTTACCATTTTTATATGATCGGGACTTTGGCCACAAGTAAAGGTTGTTAAAAGCATTTAATTTTATTGTTTTTTTATTTTCACGGGAGGATGGCATGTAAAACCATATATATATTCATGTGTTTGTTTTTGTTAAGCATGAGAGTGTGTGTGCAAAGGATAAACTCGCCGCAGCTAACGCAAGAAGAAAACACACACCATTGTGAAGTGATTGTAATGATGTTGTTCTGAGAATGTAATGTAAGTGAGCGAAGTAAAAGAAGAAGAGTATGCAGAAGCACTGTATGTAATTTTTGTTTTTACAGCAGTGAATGTAAAAGAGATTTTTAAACACAGCAGTGTAAAATCTCAGGAGGAGACACAGTAATTTCTTTTGTTGAAATGTTATTGGTGAATCCCTCTGAGTGAAAGAGAATGAATTTTGTATCAATCTTTTATTAATCAATACGAGTTTTCTGTGTGTTGCTGAAACTCTATCTGCAGCGAACAAATTTTTGTTTCTGTTGTGATTAAAAATCATGTGTTGCAAAACAAAGTATTATCCTCTGTTCAAGTGAATTTTTTTTTGTTGTTCTGGAATTTTCAGAAATTCCTAGCAGAGTATCATTCTCTGTGTTGTATTTGTTTTTGTTTTTTGGATTTTACCATAAAAATCCCCAACAGTGATATCAAAGCGTTGTTCTCTGGTCCTTTGTGTTTTTGGTATTTTAGCAGATCAAAATACCCAACAGTGGTATCAGAGCTTACCAAGCTCTTTGAAGGTGTCAAAGAAGTTGAAGGAAGGATTTTTGTTGCAGCAGTTTCTCCAGCAGCGTGAGGACTCAGCAAAAGGGTCCAGGTATTTCTCAGCTAGTTTTTTTTTTGCTTGATGTTGAAGAAACAGTCAGTTGTTTTAAAAAACACAGTCAAGTATTTTGAAGCAAAGTTAAGAATGGCAAGGTCAAAGAAGAAAGTCTCCACTCCTCCTAAAAATGTGTCTTCCTCTTCTACTAAATAGAAAACAATCAATTTGTAAGCTTTCTATTTGAGACCCCAAGGTTCAATGGGAACTTTGATATATGGCAAATAACAATGAGGACTTTCTTACAGTCTGAAGGGATTGAAATATGGGAATCAGTGATTGATGATAGCAAGATGGATAGAGAATCCAAAGAGTATAATGCAAAAGCAGCAAAGATAATCTTGGATGGTCTGCCTGATTCTGTAAAAAAGAATCTAGGAAAATATTCATCAGCAAAGGATATATGGGACAGACTTCATGACCTTCATGCAAAGGGAGCACTGACCATGACCCTCAGTGAAGAAGGAAATTTTGAACCCATCATAGAAGCTGAAAATGAGAAGGTTGATCTCATCAAGCTTAAGTACAAGAAAAGGATGAAGAGCTTGCCAAGCTTAAGAAGGAACTTGATGAAAGCAGAAGGAAGCATCATGAAGAAGTCATATCTATGACAAATCAGTTGAATAAAGCAAAGAAGCAGGAAGATGCCTTGTCAAGTCAACTTGAACAAAGGCACAAGAGAGTGAACAAACTTGTAGAAGAGATTGGACAGTACAAGGTAGAGGTCTCCTCCCTTAAGTTTGAACTACAAGAAGTTAGGAAGCAGGCACAAGAAGCTAAGAAGAAAATGGAGAGCAGTCAAGCAAAGAATGAAGAAATCTCCAAAATGAAGTCAGATATCATCTCCCTTAAAATAGTAGCAGCTAAAGCTACTCGTAGCAAGGAAGAAACTGAGGAACAACTTGCAAAGAAGAATACTGAGTGTGAAAGATTGGAAGAAGAGATTGTCCTCCTCGGGAAAAAGGTTGAAGGGATGAAAAAAATCATGAAGAGCTCTCAAGACTTGGATGACATGCTCAGCTATCATAGATGTCCATTTGATAAATCAGGACTCGGGTACGTAGGTGAACCCTCAAACAAGAATGAAAATTCTTTAAGCAAAAGAGATGTGAATAAGCCAGAAAGAAATGGTGATGCTCCTAGTTCTAGCAAAGGCAAGGAGAAAAATCAAGGCTACAATAGAAGAAATCCTACTCCAAATAGAAAACCAGTGCCTAGAAGAAATGTTGATGATGTCAATGGTTATCATCAAAGAATCTCAAGGCAGAAAGGCTTCAGAAGTACGTCAAGGAAACCTCCATCTCCCAGGTACCAAAGTTCATTTTTTGGTTATTGTTATTCTTGTTCAAACTTTGGTCATATGGCAAAACACTGTAAAGCATCTCATAGAGATATATGTTATAGTTTCCGGTAACCTCCAAGAAGCAATTTTACAAGAAGAAATCATGAAATTTTATTCATGAAGAATGTAGAATGTTTCAAGTGTCATAACATTGGGCATATGGCACATGATTGTAACTTAACATGGGCTCTTACACAAGCTAAACCCATGCAAAAGAAGAAAGTTACACAAGTATGAAGAAGGAAGGAAATACAGTCTGAAAGTCCCTTTAGCTCTCCAATTGATCTAAGTATCTTTTGAGAAGACTCTGCCAAAAGGAGACGATGCATACAGTTAAGGGGAGCATGGATAGCGACGACAACATAGTCAAATGGGAATCCGCCATCGTGCAGCATGAAAACAGCTCAAGAAAAACCAGCGCTTCAGAGAAACATTAAATGAAGATTTAATTTTAATGTTTGGTATTTGGTCATGGGAGTATGGCTCAAAATAAAAAAATGTCATATATTTTTTTATGTATTGTGACCAATGCAGTTGCAAAAAAAAAAAGTTTTTCCCTTCAGTAAAAAAAATGGAGTGCGTAGCCATGCATGAATTTTTTTTTGTTGAGAATGTTTATTTTATGCACAGTAGTGCAGAGGTGAAGCAGCTTTGAGCTTGTGGAAGAAAAAGCCATGAAGGTATGTGTTTGTAATGGCTTTCAAGTGAAGATATGCAGTGTAATGCAAAAAGAAGTGGAACGCATATGTGTTGTATATGTTTTGGTTATGCGTTGACTTCTGTAAGGCTGTGGTGAAATGCACAACTGGTGCAAATGGGATTGGTATGAGAGGATCACACAGTAGTGCGAAAACATTTTTTTTATTAATTATATGCATTGTAATGCAAAGCAAGGAGATCCGCACATCAGTGCGAAGGCAGAACAAAAGGCAAGAGATGAAAAATGAAATGGTTCGCAGCAGCGAATAAAAACCCAGGAGCGCACAACAGTGTGACAGGAAGAAAGACTTGTGGCAGCAAATCAGTAAACCAAAGTAAGAATTTCTCAGCTTACAGTAGTAAATGCAAAAGTTTTTAACACAGCAGCGTATTGAGAAGACAAAAAATTCGGAGCAGCTTGCAAAAGGGCTATAGGTTTTTCACAGCAGTGTGAATGGGAATGGACAGCGGCATGGTAATTTTTTTTGGAGCTCATGCATTGAAATGCATAGTAGTTTGTATGTAATGTAAAGAATGGATTTGTAAGGTTTTGTTGAGATAAAAAAAAACAGCAGCATGATGATGTTTGGTTGTTTGCTGGTGGGAAAGGAAAGGAATGCCTAGCAGCTCAAATCTCATAATTTTTGTTGGTGAAGATATGCCAGTAATGTGAAGCAAGTGAAGAACGCAGCAGCCTGAGCACAGTAAATGAAACCAGAAGACTTTTACAACAGTAAAAGTAAATTTTATTTTTCACACAGCAGTGAAAAAGAGTTATGTAAATTCTGTTTTGTTGGGAGATTGAAATGCATTGAAATGCAGTGCGAATGTAATCAGGTTGCATGTAAGAAAATTTTTATTTTTACAGCAGTGAATGAGGATTTTACACAGCAGTGTAAAATTATTTGTAAAAGAAGTAGAGTAATATTTTTGTTGTTTTGGAACTACATCTAAAGCAGTATCTGGTTGTAATCCCTCTGTGAGAGGAAGTGAAATTTTGGTGAATCCCTCTATCAAAGAAGAAGGTGCTTTTCAGCACAGTCTTTTGGTAAATCCCTCTATTAAAGAGGAAGGTGTTTTTTTGGCACAGTCTCTTGGTGAATCCCTCTATCAAGAGGAAGATGCTCTTCAGCATAATCTCTGGTGAATCCCTCTGTGTGAGGAAGACTCTTTCGTTGTTTGTGGAACTGCATCTGAAGCAGTGTTGGTGAATCCCTCTCTTAAGAGGAAGGTCTGTTGTCTTTGGAGAATCCCTCTGTGAAGAGGAAGATGCTTTTTAGCATAGACAGGTGAATCCCTCTAGTTTAGAGGAAGATGTTTTTCAGCATAGATAGTGGTGAATCCCTCTGTTAAGAGGAAGACTCTTTTGTAACAACAGCATGTCAAGGAGTTTGGATGAGAAGAATGTTAAGGAGCTTAGGCCAAGAACAGGCTGGAGGCATTTTGACAAAGCCATTGCACCAGAAAGGCTTTGAATTTTTGAGGAAGTGTTTGGGTATGATTGAATGCCTAGCAGTTTAAATTAAAGGGGAGTGTTGAAAGTATAATTTCAATTGAGCATCGGGTGAACAGCGACTTCACCTTGGAGCGATACACCTTGGAGCGATTCAGCGATG